>PVIJ01011329.1:0-55256 GCA_004024925.1 Scalopus aquaticus
GCGGCGAGAGGGTTCACCAGAGACAGAGCGGGGAGCAGAACAGGCAGATCAGAAATACACTGCTGAGGGGAGCAGCGGGCGAGGCAGGAGAGGTCTGCCGCACCATGTGGGATTCTCCCCGGCCGGGCGTCGAACTTGCGTCGCCGCTGCCAACAGCTCCACAGCGCAGCGCTTAACCGCTGCGCCACCGGGGAGGCCCATATGAAGATTTTTAAAAGGAAGTTCAGACTTCTTTTGGAAGGTAAATTTCTTACATGTGCAAAACTCTTTTGTTTTCTGCTTGACTTCAGGATCATTTTATAATTGGGGCAATGAATTTTTAGTGTGTATTTTATTATAGGACTATTTATTTAAGGAATAAACTTTTAAGGAATTTCACTAAGCATTGAGAATTTATTGATTACTTGAAACATTCCATGGACTGGAGCATACAGGTGCTTTTAAAAATAAATGTATCTAAAAAACTTGGCTAACAATAATGACAAGGTTAAAAGATTTGGGGGAAATTGTATCACCTTCCTTGATATGTTTGGACTAGTCACTCGGTATCATTAGAAGAGGGGCTATAAAGTAAGAGAAGGGAAGAGAAATCAAAGCAAGTATAATAATAATGGCTAAACAAACAAAAACCAAGAAGACCACTCACCAGCTCCCCATTATGGATTACCCAAAATAACAGTCACTTAATTTTCATTTATCAGTCAATCCCCACAGTAACCTGTTAATTCTTTTTACTAATGGAGACACCTTTTATAGGTCCCTAAACCCACATCCTTTCCATTATTCCCTGTTGACTTCTGGCTCACTCACTCCAGCCCACTGTTCTATATATTGGAGGGGACAGGAGGGGAAAGGGGAGGTAGCACAACAAATTTAACACAGCAAAACATAGAAATAGAGTCCACAAAGTTAGGTACTTAACACACAACAAGTAGTAGCCTAGCTATTCAGTGCTGAGTCTCTCCATAACTTTATAGCCAACTTGTAATGGTATCCTCAGAGTGATTGAAAAAAAAAAAAAAAAAAAACCAAAACCCATCTTAGGAAATGAAATTCCATTTTAAGAAATGAGCCTTTCTTATAAAATTAAGACAATGTAAAAAAATCTGCAATTCTGTACCAACAAGGTCCACAGGTCTTCCAGCCTGGGGAATTTACACCATTTGTCTTACCTTATTGTTTTTCAATGACTTTTTTTTTCATGGCTCTCCTAGCCAGTAGGCTTAAGATTTGAACCATGAAATCAGTTTCTTTCATCATAATGTGAAGAGCTACAGGATATAGCACTTACTTAAAACAACAACCAAAAAACAGAACTCAGCAAGGCAATTAGTGAGCTTCTGTGTACTCCACAGTTTGTTTCCTCCTTACCCCATGCCAGAATGCAGACAAAATATCTGACCTTTTATGCTTGTCTTTTATACAATTCATCCAATGGTCATTGTGATAAATGGCTTGGAAATATTCTCCGGGATATTTTCTCATGTTAGTAGAAAATCTTTTTGTTGTATTTTAATATGTGTTTGTTTGATTGTTTTTATTAAAAGGCATGGTATACTCTTACTATGTGGAGGGGGAGCTGAAAATTCCACTATTCAGAATTTATATTTTACTATATTTAGAATATTATATGTAGACTAATAATAGGATGATTTATTTATGATACTAATATATGTTACTAATTTGAATGATCCATTGAAATCTTGAACTCTTGAATATTTTGGAGGGTTGTGAGTTTGCAGAGCTGAGAAGTACCCCTGGAGGATTACCTGGTTTGATCCATTCCCTTTGCTTTAGGTGAAGGAATGAACCCCCAATAAGAATGATTTGCTCAGGGTCATTCTGATTGTGGGTCTTAGGCTTTTAATACAACATACCTTGTAGGCTCCTAAATGTAATTCAATTTCGGGGAAAAAAAAACACCTAATTTTATCCCTATTTTCAAAATGAGATTCTGTTCTCTTCAGTTTCACCACCTATTATTGCTTATAATTTGGGCCTCAGAATGTGGCGCATGCTTTCTCTCAAATAACAGGACTGATACTTATTTTCCTATTTTGAATTATTTTTGAAATAAATGACTGATAAGCTCAAATGTGAGAAAAGGATTATTGCATAGACTTTAAAAAAGGGTCCCTGCAAAAAAGAATATAATGGATTTTTGTCTGTGATTGTAGTAAATGAAATTTAATAGTTTTTCAACCAAAATTTAAGGTTATTGTAGCTCCTGAGTATTAGAGTCAAGAGAGATACAGGAATATGATATTTTTGCTTCATAGTTTATTTTTAAATTGTAATGTCTCTGGTGTCATTTTTAGTGAAATAAAATATAATTTTATTACATTTTAAGTGAAATAAAACTAGGTAATCTTAATCTATTTTAACTCCTTATTAAGGGAAGAACAGATTTCTTTGACACCAAGGACAGTTAACTGACACACACTATCTGCTCTATGAATCTTTTATGAAGAACAATAATGAAATATTTTAAGGCATCCCTTTCAGGCACTCCACTCCATGTATTTGTATCGTTTGGGTTTGAAAATTCATGGAAACATGCTCCAACATCCATCCTTCCAAATTATAAGGCAAATTAGTATTTCCCATAAGCCATAAAGTAGTATGTTCCAGACTTCCTCTCTTTACAGTAGCTTTTCAAGAAAATTTGGGACAAAACTCTGTTTACCCTCTTTATTTCCAAAAGTGGTCGTTTCCAAATGTTTCTCTAGGAGACATCCCAGTAGCTCATATTGAAGACAGTCAAATCTATAAATAACCTTGAATTTGCCCAAGAGTCCCCCATGAAAGAGTTTAATCCCAGTGATGCAGGCAAGTGATAAAGCTGCAACCCCAAGAAAAGAAGCAGAAGCACTGGAGGTTTCCTGAGCTAGGACCTGGTTTGTCCTGCCCTGCTGGACAAGAAATGATATAAGTGACCTTCATGAGCCCTCTGTCTGCTCTGTCAAGGAATGGGAATGTCATGACAAACTCAGCTTGTGTGATAAGTAGAAGGAGCTGAGCTGTCAGGAGACAAAGGGGTTTTGTGAAGAGAAGGCTGCATTGGTATTATTGTATTGTCTCCATTATGCTGTCTCCTAATCCGGACTTCACCTGCATCCCAGACTGGCTGCCTCTGACAGGCTCACGGGGTGGGAAGGAAAATTCTAGTTATTCTTTAGAAAAGAAAAACACAATTCCTTTAGACTTGAGTCTCCGCGGGATCCCATGATTATGCTTTGCAGAGTTTGGATTAGATTCTGCCTATTAGATAGACTCCTCAGCAATCCTGGGGCCTCAGCACTAGGGGCTCTTTGTACCTGGGCAGTGCTAATGACTTTCACTCCCCTGGGCTATGTCCCTGCAGCTTTGTCCTCTGGCAAGCCTCAAAGAGTCAGGTTTGGGAGAGGTTTGCCAGATGCTAAGGGAGGTGTTACTAAGATTCCCTGCTGCCTTATGTACTTACAGAAGGGAGATCATCAGATTGAAAATCACCTTTGCGCTTAATGCAATTTGTATTTTATGTTTTATCTATTTTATTTTATCACTGAGTTACAGCTTATCTTGGATAGTCAATAATGTTGAACTCTTAGGCAGTTCATATAAATGATACGGAGCTTCTGCCTTGAGTGGTGTTGTTACAGGGTAACCCCGTGGGGTGCCTGTCTGGGTTCCCACCCGTGCGCTTAAAAAGAGACTTAAAAACTCAAATGCAGGCACACACAATAAAATTAATAAAAATATTTATATACAAAAAGTAAAAAAGAAAAGATAAAGAAATAAATTGGTAAAAACGTCCTACCAGTTTTGCTGAGCTGGACTCTTCTTGCCTACTCAGGAAAACTCTCCTCAATCCACACCACGGACCAATCTCCCCAAGTTCACAGGTCAGGTATTTAAATCCTCCCCAAAAAAACATTGCTTAACTCCACCCTCAGTCCTCAGCATCCTTCCTTTGGTGATGATGGCATTCTGGGAATCTTAGTCCTAGGTGTCCTGGCTCTCTCAGGCCTAAGGTGGGGGTGGGGTCCTGGACACTCCCCCTTTCTGAGGACCACCCTCTTGCAGTGTCTCCCTTAAATTTGGATATGATGGGTTATTCATTTTTCAAATGGACAAAGGGCTGGTAGGCAGTTAAGGAACCCTGGGTCTTATGGAAAATACAGCTGTTGTTATATGATATTTTTACCAAATAATAATAGTATGTGCAATTAAACTATTCCCTAAGGAGATATTCCTCCAAGAGTATGTAAAAATGTAATATTTTAGAATGCTGCTTGCAAAGTTATCAATATTAGTAGAAAAAACTGTTAAGACAAAAACTGCATTAATCAGTTAGACAGTGTTGGTGGTATCTAAAATCAAGACTTCTTTGTAGATAAAAATGATGAGGTAGAAGATATCAAAGATGTGTATTAAAATTAAAAAGCAAGTAATGAAAGGTATCAATAATAATCATTTAAATATTTATATTTATTGTTGTCAATTCTTTTGTGGCTATTTCTAGATGGTGAGTTATGGTTGATTATCTTAGCTTTTATTATTTTATTGTACTTTTTATTTTTTCTAAAATGTCCAGAAATTATTTTATAAGGAAAAAAATTATCTATTTTATAAGAAAAAAAATCTCCATTTCGAGGGAAGCAATCTTATCTGGAGACAAAATAATTTAAAATATGAATATGTAATGAGCAGTCACTTTGTACCTAATACTTGCCTGGGAATTCTGAAAGAATCATTTATTTAATCATCCCATAAAGCTTCCAAGAGGGATAGATGGTCTCTATATTAGTGGCAGGAAAAAGAATGCAAGAGGTTACATAAATTGCCCAAAGTCAAATTACAATTGCTAGTAAGGAACCACAGAAAGCCAAAGTAGTTTCTCTGACTCTTTTCTCTTTGCCCACATTCTTCGCTGCAGGCAGTTTGGTGGCTTGTTGCACATGCCCTGTCTGCTGTGGAAAGGGAAGAGGAGATGCTGTCCCACTGCTAGCAGCCATCATCCTCGCCTCTGCTTTCCAGTGTGGGTTGTGGTCAGGGGTGGAAATGTGACATCCGACTTCATTACAGAAAGTGTAATGGAAGGCTTGCAATAGTGGGTCAAGGGATGCATAACTTGCTTATCTGCCTCAATTTATTGAAAAATTTCCAATTGATTTTAGAAGACAGAGGTGTATGACATGCATTCTGAGAAGGCCCCACTCTGTTTCTGTGTTGGGAGCCATAGTTCCCTGTGGAATGTGGCTTTGACTTTACTTAGGCTTCAGTAGGGTTGAAACCTTAATACTAGTGAAGGAATTTCCATCTATGGCCTCAGTTTTAATCATTCAGTCTTGAATACAATTCAGCCTCTAGAGTTTAGGATTCATTATTGTGAGATGTTGACATTTCATTTCTCAAGGATACCTTGATAAAGCAGAAATTCAGGGTGATTCAAGGCGACAATCTTCAAATTTTTCTAAGGTACAGAAAACTGTAAAAAAAAGTCCTTTAAGATAAGTGAAATAGAAAGCTAAAAAACTAATAACATTAGCTCCTCACTCTGTCTCTGGTGAACCCCCTCACCCTCCCACACCTCTGGCCTGCACCTCAGTTTGTATGCATCAATAAATAAATATTAAAAAAAACTAATAACATTAAGTCATTCATTAATTTTCAAATTATTGTACTAAACATATCAGTTTACCCTTTCTTCTACAGTACTGTTATGAAATAATAATAAAAATAAAAATTTCTTTCTTTCTTATTTTTATTTCCAACATAGGTCTCAAACAATTGAGTATTTATAAATAATAGATAATCCCCGTGATTATATAAACTAAGACTTATTCAAGAAAAGTTTCTCTATTAAAAGCAGTGTTCAATTAATCTAACATTTAATCACACTAAATAGAGCAATATTTATGCATTAAATTTTAAAGTCAAAAAGGAAGATTATAGCTTTATAAGTAGCTGGGTGTTAACTTGTGATTTATATCATGTGATTTTGGCTGGAAACAAACAACAGCAATAGCAACAGCAGCAACTTTAAATATGGAATATTTGTAAGCCAATTAAAATTTTTAATATCAAACTGCTGGGAAAAATAAGAGTATTGAAGCTAGAATCAATGAAAAGTACTTTTAATAGATTAATTCTTTAAGTTTTCACTACTTATATACACTAGAGTAATGGGGTATACTCTCCTCTAAGGGCAAATGGCAATGGGATGTTTGCTAACTGATTTAATTGTTTCCTTATATTGGATTTTAAAAGAAACAAAGGCTCCAGTACAAATGTACTGCTCAGTAACTCTGAACATTTTATACTCTTTGGAGAAACATCAACTAAATTACATGGTGCAAAATTGGCTCTCACATTTAATACCACTCTATACAAAAAGCAAATTTACTCCTTACACATCAGGAGATACTGCAAAATGTTTTCAATCCTCAATAATCCTGTATACACACACACACACACACACACACACACACACACACTCACATACACACTAGTAAATATATCCTTTCTGCTTTTGAACTCTTGAGGTGGCTTTGTATGTCTAACCATGTGTCAACTTATTTAGATGTTATATGATAAGACATTTATGATTTGCATTCCATATTGAAACTAGGGCAGTAGAAGAGACATTGAGTCAACTCTAACAATCTCTTTTCATCTATTACATAATTTAACAGTCAATTCCCAAATTCTTCTTCCTTTTTCTCTTCCTCTTCTTTTTCTTTTTTGACAGTGTGTGTGTGTGTGTGTGTGTGTGTGTACACACACACATATATAGTCTTAGAATAGTATGCAATAATCTGGTAATTGTTATAATCTTATGCTATGTATTTCTGCTTAGATTATAAACTCCCTGAGAAAGAGATCATGTTTAATTCATTTTTGTCACCACCACAGGACCTAAAAGGTTATTTTAGATGCATGAAAAACCAGTGTTCAATATGTGATTCCTGGATGAATGAAAAGCAGATGACATGTTATATTTTGCATAGAAGAAAGGTGTCAAGAGATATTGCTATCATTTGTAATTAATTTATTACTGTTTCCTCACTTGAAAGGGATGAAATGATTATGTGTTTTAAAGCACTAATCATCAGTTCATTAGTTCATAACCACCTTTACTACTCTCCAGGTCTAACTTTATTAGTTTATATCACCTGCTTGACTCCTATAGACACCTGAGTATGAGATCTTATTAGATCTTTTAGAGACTGTAGATGCATACTTAGCATTGTGCTTACGGAAATATATATCATATCAAGTAGGGTCTTATGACACAAGAACTCTTCAATGTTGGAAAATATTAATGTATTATTAAAGATAAAGTATAATATCATCTCTATACATGCTATGTATTTTAAGATGGTCTGATAGGATAAAAACTGGTAGTTTTCCTCTGAATCAGCCATTAAATGTGATGGAACTATCTTGTGAAATATGTAGTTATTTATGAAAGGAAGAACAAAAATTGAGTCTAAATAATTTTATAAAAATATATTTTCTTGTTCTGTTGGAATGTGTTATAAATACCTCAGTTCTCCCAAATTGATCTGAAAATACAACAGAATTTCCATCAGAATCTCAATGGGGTGTTTTAATAGAGATTGCTATTTTTATCTCAAGGAGCAAATCTAGGAGTTAAGTAAATCAATGAAACTTAGTATATGAAAAGGTAGTTTATTCAATCCATGGGAAAAGAATGAAATACCTAAAATGATTAATGAGTATATTATAAAACATAGATTTAGTAAAATAGATTTTTTTCCTCCTACTTATTTTTCACAATTAGGTAAGGGAAAACCAGTTAAAATGCTTAAAACTTAAAATGCTTAAAACTGCGTAAACATTTCATTTGTCTCAATAAGGAAAAAAAAAACATGAGAAGAGGCATTAATGACAAGTTAATATGTGAAATATTCTTCAGCTTCAGTAGTAATTAAAAGAATGATCGATTAAATTAATAAAAGATACCCCCTTATTTTTGGAAGACATTAAAATATAATTAGTATTCTGAGCACTTCAAAATCTATTGCTAGCTATTTGACAGTTTTTTTTCCAAATTAAAAACACGACTTGATGCTGCTATTTTTATGTGATAGATATGTGTGTGTGTGTGTATATATATGTATATATATATATATGTGTGTGTGTGTGTGTATAATTCGTATAACATGTAATGTCAATATAATATATATGACTTGATGCAACTATCTTTTAGAAATCAATAATACAGAAATAACTAGCATTAATACAAAAACATGTTTGCAATATTTGTTTCAGCATTATTTGTGATAGAAAAAAAACTGAAAGCAAAATAAAAGTATTTCTATGAGGGAATGAATGTGAACATTTGTGAAAACAAATAAAACAGGAGGCAGAAATGAAAGGAACAAAATAAGTTCTACTCACGCATTTGAAAGATATAATGAAATGTTTGTTGAAAATAAGCCTGGCTAGTGTGACCCCAAGACCCGCCCCAGACTGTGGTGATCACCTTCATGGCGTGGGTGTAAACTTGATGAAGAAAAAAATAATTTCCTCTTCCCATTGTACCCTTTGTTTGAATTTATGACAAGTATTTGCTATTTTTTAAGGTAAAACAAATGAATAAACTCTAAAAAAGAAAAGAAATGCATAAGTATGGATCCAGTTAGCCATGTGGGACTTGCTTACATGGAAAGGTGGGAGATGACTTCTGGAATACTCTTTGGAAGTGCTGCTTTAATCCAAGGGTGGGTGGGGAGTAATTTCTGGTCTGGGGACTAGAATGAGGAGAAGGCACTGGGTTCTGTAGATATTTAGAAGGTAGGATCAACATGATTGCATATAGCAGTGAAGAGACGAGGAAGTGCTGACGATAACAAATGCTAACATCTTGTAGCTAATTTCATAAATTAATAATTTATGGCTTTCTGCCTGATTCCAGGTACGATGAAAGGTATTTTGATGAATCTAGCTACCTGGTGTTAAAATTAAGGAAGATCACTTTTTTTTTTTTTTAAGTTTGCACTGCTGACTTTTGTTTTCTGAGCTCATATAATACGGCATAGGCTGTAAGATACAAAACTGAAATGTGGTTGTGTATAAGCAGGGACATGTTATACTTTTTCCCTATTGGGGACTTTAACCTAGTTATTAAACTGCACTTGCATCTGAGTTATGGGAAGTCACCCTTCCTAGCACTTCACTTTCATAATTGAGGGCTTCATGTGATGCCATAATGTGAATAAAACTTGATATGTCACTTCCTCTTGATACTCATTCCGGTTCTGTTGATGAGGCTGAACTCACATCTCAAAGTGAGAAAACTGGCCTTTCACAAATTGAATGAAGTGTGTATGCGATCAGAATGCCATCTGACCTAACTGCTGTAAGTCACAATCCTCCAGCATTATATGGAATAGATATCTCAAGCTGAACGTTTTCTAGGCAAGCATCTCTTACACAATAAAAATAACTCCTGGAAGACCCGCTGCCGTTCTTGGCTTTGAAGGGTCTGAAAGGGATACTGATCACTACAAGTCACTAACAGGAAAATACCTTTCTAAATGAATAGAACAATTGCTGCAGTGTTGATGGGCCATAGAAAATTTCCAAATGACACTTTTAGAAGCTTTTCTTTTGGTGTGGGACAGTGGTGTTCTTATCAGAAGGTGGTGAGAGTTAGTTTTATTTCATTATTTTAATAGTTTCATTCACCTAGTTCCTGTGACTGGCATTTCGCCAAAGTTTTGCATTAAGAATATGAATGACAAATAAAAACATTTCTTTGTTAAGTAGCACCAACTAATGACAAGTCATGAGTCATTGACTTATATCCCACAGGTGAGAACTTTAATCTTCCAGCTATTTACTAAGTTTTCATTTTTATTATGCATGTAGTAACCATTTTCTACTACTTAGGAAATTCATTTTCTCTTCCTCCTTCTCTTATTTTCTTTCTCTTTCTCCTCCTTCTACTCCTCCACCTTCCATCCTTCTTCATCCAGGTTGTCACAAATAGCAATGATTCATCTTTATTGTTTTATTTTAGTATGTAAGTAGTATTCATGGTGTAAATATACCACATCTTCTTAACCCACTCATCTGGCCTTGGGCATTTAGTTTGTTTCTATAATTTGGCTGTTGTAAATAGTGCTGCAGTGAACATAGGAACATATATCCCTTTGAATTAGTGTTGTTGCATTCTTTGCATAGATACCCTAGATTGCTAGAGTATATGGTAGATCTACTTTTAGTATTTTGAGAATTTCCATACTGTTTTCCATAGGGCCTGGACCAGTCTACATTCCCACCAACAGTATGTGGGCATTCCCACACCCTCACCAATACTTGTTTATGGTCTTTTTGATATGGACTATTTTCACAAGTATGAGGTAGTATCTCATTGTGGTTTTGATATTTCCTGATAAGTGATGGTGAGCATTTTTTTTCATGTACCTGTCATCCATTTGTATGTCTTCTCTGGAGAAGTGTCTATTTAGCTTGTCTGCCTGTTTTTAGATTGGGTCATTTGTTTTCTTTTTTGTTGAGTTGTATGAGTTCTTTGTAGATCTTGAATATCAGCCCCTTGTCAAATGTATGATGTGCAACTATTTTCTCCAATTTGGTAGATGTGCTTTGGGTTAAGTGATAGCTTATTTTGCTGGGCAGATGCTTTTTAGTTTGATGTAGTCCCATTTGTTTATATGTACTTTTGTTTTTCTTGCTGTCTGAGATGAATCCCCAAGGACATCGCTGAAGCCAATGCATGGAATGGCTTGCCTAAGTTTTCTTTTAGAATATCATGGTTTCAGGCCTGCCTTACATTCAAGTCTTTAATTCCTTTTGAGCTAACTTTTGTGTATGATTTGAGATAGAGGTCTAATTTCATTCTTTTATACGTGGTGGTCTGGTTTTTCCAACACCATTTGTTGAAGAGATTTTTCTTTCTCCATTGTATACTCGTCTCATTTGTCTTTGATTAGCTATCCATGTAAGTGTGGGTTTACTTCTAGGCTCTCAGTCTACATTTAGTTTAAATGGCATGAAGATAAAATAAAAACAAAAACTTGTATTTCAATTTCAACATTGTCAAAACCTGTGGCATGAAGGGCTTTCCTCAATGTAGCTTAGGTTGGGAGTTTCATTAAGATGGTAAAAACATTGGTTCTTTGGCCATGCTGCCTGGATTTGAGCTCAGATTCCCTTGTTTTCTCCTGTGCAAACTTGACATATTTATTTATCCTGATATTCCTTTAGTTTCCTTGTTGTAAGAAAGGAAGATGGTGATAATACCCTCCTTGTGTGGTTGTGATGAATAATGAATTAACTGAGGTATCCACAAAAGTTTTCAGGTCTGGGATGTGTGTTTCAGAAATGTCACCTTTGTTAGCTAGCTCCTTGGTGTGGTCTTCTTCATTGGTTACTGAAAAAAATCTTTGAACATAATTTTGATGATCATTCATATATCACAAAAGATAGAGTTTATTACAAAAAGGAACTGATCATTGCTTCGGGGAGGACACTGGGATTGGAAAGGCTGTGACTTAGAGCCTGGGTATCAGCACCCCTCATTTTCAAAACTAATTGTTCCTTTGAAAAATGGTGGTTGCTTTTTTTTATGAAAATATTGTATTTATAAATGTGAGGAGGGGACTCAGTCTTTCTTGGTGGCCCCCTTCCTCCTGGCAGCCAGGACATAGCTCAGCTATCTCTCTTCCTCTTGTCATAGTTGTGTGATACCACCCTTTTCTTTCTTGGTTAACTTGTGGTCCCTCTTTTCATTGGAGAACTTGAGTAACTCCATGGCAACCTGCTCACAGGGAGCAGAGCCACATACCTCCTAGAATATGTCCCACAAGAACTTGGTGCGTTCTGTGAGGTGCCCGCAGGGATGGCTGCGTGTTGACCTGCTCATGTTCTTGGTCACTTTGTGGCCCTTGTTGAGGCCCATGTCCATGGAGGAGCCCTGAGCCATGGCAGTGCCCCAGGAATCAGATGATAGCAGATGCTACTCTGGGAACGCACTCTGGTGTCTGTTTCTTTAAGGTCCACCTTTCCAACCTTTCCAACCTTAGCTTGGCTTTAGTGTGGCTTGCATTTCTTTAGGAGACATTTCCAGTCTCTAATGATACAGTAGCCTCCTTACTCATAGTTAAAGATTAGGAACTTAATCTAAAAAATAATTATTCTTTGCAGCACAACCACGAATGGATTTCTGATTCATGCATCTGCTAAGTGCTTTTCCTAGCTGGAAATAATATTGCTTGCATACTGTACAAGCATGACTTCAATCTATACTTTTTGTAAATATTTTGTTCTCAAGAGGAACTACACAAAATTAGTAACAAGGCAACCGATAAACACATTTTACTTTAGGCTGGAAAAGAGATTTTTTGATGCTATGAATACTGAATGGATTAGACAAGAATTTAGAAGAGAAATTAATTTTATCACTGGGGGATAATAAAAAAGATAACTGTAATGTGCAAAAAATCAGCCACTTTAACAATTGAGAGATTTCCTTAAAACATTCTGTAATCAAAAGCCAATAATCATAAAATAGTAAGAGGCAATAACTTTCTTCCCACTCCAAGGGCTTCTTAAGTATCTCTCCAGCCATAAAACCATATTTATACAGTCATTTCTCACCCAAACTGCATAGTTAAAGTGAGATAGTGAGCCTTAGGTAACAGAGAATGAAGTCCATCGTGAACTAGCACATCTTCCCTTAAGAGAGACTGGGAAGCAAAGCTCCCTGGGCCTGGCCCTTCTCCCGAAACCGCATCCAGGATATGTCATTATGTGACCTGGAGGACCTCTCGAAGCCACTAGAGTCTTAAGGCCTCCATTCATAGAAGAAAGTGGACAAATAAAACTGGAGAAAAATCCAAACTACTTGTGCCACGTGAGATTCTTCTGCGGGACTCTCTCTGGGGCCCTCCACCTTTTATCTAAACCAATGTGATGCTGGAAGTACCGTTTCTGTTAATAGAAAAGGCCACAGTGGGAGAACAAAGATTAATTTCCTCATCTTACTCACCTGGTCCATTGTCCTTGCACCTGCAGTTATAGGGAACATGTTCAGATGCATTTTAAAAGGTGGATTCTGTCCTCTTCTAGTTCCTACAGAGTTTTTAAACCTATGTCTGTGGATCATCTGGTTTCACTCATAGGTTTACAGTCCCAGGCAAAGAACTCTCTTTTCAAATATTAGTAGTAAAATAATACTGAAACATAAGAATTTAGGATGTAGCAGTGGGGAAATTCTCTTTACCCCTTTGTAATTACCATTTATCCAGTGCTGAATGTAGATAACGCAGGAGGAAAGTGTTTTATAGGTTACTCTGTCTAATTTCATGGCCACTGTGTACATCAGGCATTCATGTTACTAATCGGCAGATAAGGAAACTGAGGAAGAAGGAAAAATGATCAGCCCAAACACAATTGAAAAGGAACAGAGGAGCTCTCCAGTGATAATGTCATATTTATACAGTCATTTAATTAATGCTTCCAATACCAACACCGGGAATGTGCTGTAACTCTGCTGTGGCATTTCCAGCATATAGACAAGGGAGAGAAAGCATTTTCTTTACATTTCGGATCTTTTCCAAAGCCTTTCTTTTTGGATCTGGGAGCCAAAATCTTATTTGACTATTTCTCTTTCAAAAATTCAAGTTCAACAGTTTTGAACACAAGTTGTAATGCATTTATAATTTGACATGCATAGCACTTCTCACTGAAACAGTCCGTAAGGGTATGGATAAAGGAGCATTCAGGAACCACCCAGTAAATATGTTTCTTTGTTATGTTAGTGAGGGTAACTTTTGGAAAACTCCTGAGGAGGGGGGCTGTTTGTGGTGAAACCAAAGTGACTAGAGGGTTGGACATTCCAGTCCCCCCAAGACCTCCATGGAGGGAGGAGGGGCTTCAGTCAGGTCTGGTTCAATATCCATGGCCAGTGATTTAGTTAGCACTGCCTGTGTAATGTCAAATGCACACAAACAACAACCAAAGAAAAAAAAAAAAGGGCTTCTGAGCGTTCCTGGTTGGTGAGCCAGTGGATCTGTGGAGTGACACCCCAGGAAATGGCATGGAAGCTTTGAAGCTCTCCCTCATGCCTCTCTCTAGGATTCCCTTCCTTCTGGCTGTTCTAGAGTTGTATCCTCTGTCCTAAATCAGTGATCTGGTGAGTAAATGGGTTTCCTGAGTTCTGTGAGCTGCTCTAGTAAATTAATCAAACCTGAGGATCCAGGTGGTGGCAACCATGGATTGATCACCAGTCAGCTAGAAGGGCAGATAACAGCCTGGACTGGTAACTCACTTCTGAAGTGGAGGACGATTTGGGGGCAGAGTCCTTGACCTGTGAACCTGATAATGTTTCTATAAAAGTAGCATTTGTTTTTCGACCCAGTAGTTTCCTCTGAGTAGATAGTGTCTTAGTCGAGTTGAATTCTCAGACACGCTGCAGATGTCAGAGAATGTGCTTGTTAGTGTGGGGAAGCCTTCACACACACCCACAATGGAATTGGTTCTTAAGGAACGTTGTTCATTACTCAGCAGAAGTACCTGAGTTGAAGGATGATTGGTTTTCACCAGGAAAATTATGGGAAGAATATTTTTACAATCTGTGGCGCCACTGAGGCAGGGAGGCCAAGAAAAAATGAGCAGTTCTCCAGCTTCTGGATGGCCTGAGGACAAGGTATGGAATGAGGTACTTGTAATCTTCTTGAATTTTACTTAGGGTCTACCTAGTCTTAAGACTGAATTGAAGGATATAAATTCTTCTTTTGTTTTGGTAAGTTAGGGCTAATGATTCCTTCTGTACAGGCATCCAAAATATATACAAAAGCTAGAGGGAAATGAGTGGGGTGAGGTGCATTCAGTGATGTCCAGAAATTATTTGTATGAGGTAATTCACAGTGACCTCTCCAGCTTTTAGAAAGCTTTTGGAAGCCAGCATTGAGCTCAAATGAATATTTATCATCTCTAGATGCGGAGGAGCAGATTCAGAAAGATAGGACTGCATGAGAGGAAAAAGCCTATCAGTCTTTTTCAGGGTGGTATAAAAAATCCAGGGAGTTGATGTATGAATTTATGTATTACACAGTTGACTTAACATGCCACAAACTAATGCTCTTCATATCTATGCACCGTCCTTCCAGACCCATCTGTTGTGAGCTCAGTTTTCTATGTCGTGGGATTCTGTATGTGCCAAGCTGGAGCATGTCATGGATGGATCAGAGTCTCTTTCACTGATTTCAGTGGGTCAGAGATTAAAATGCCATCCATCATTGTTGACAAAATGCCTTCACGTGTGCCTTTTCCAGGAGTTTAGAGCAATCTATTTCTGGAAACTATTCAGTTGTGGTGGATAAATTGTATAGACCAAACTCTGAGAATCTTTAGAACAGGGATGATGGCTGTTAGTTTTATGATGTCTACTTCCAAATAGGTGACCTAGTACAGGGCAGATGTTTAAGAAATGTTTGTGTAGCTTAAGAGGAAGAGCTTTCCCCTTGTCTTTTTCTCTGCTAATCCTACATAGATTTTTTCAAAGTTCAGTTGGATCCACTCATTCTGTGATTACCCTAACCATCAGGTGTTCCATATATTAGGCATGGTTCACTTCAAAGGCCAATGAAAGAGACAGATTCAAACAGGCTTAAATAAGAGGGAATGTATTGTCTCTGTAGTAAAATGAACAGAGATTGTGCTGATTTTAGGCATGGCATGATATCATCAAGATCCAAGTTTCCTCCATCTCTTCACTGTACTTTCTTATTTGTTGTCTTTATTTTATTTTTTGAAAAGATTTATTTATGTATGTATTTATTTATACAAGAACTGGGGTCTAGTCCAGATATGTGGGGTGGTGAGAGGATTCACCAGAGACAGAGTGGGGAGCAGAACAGGCAGATTTACTGAAGTAAACTGCTGAGGGGAGCAGCAGGCAAGACAGGAGAGGTCTGCTGCGCCATGTGGGAAGCTCCCTAACTGGGTATTGAACTTGTGCTGCAGTGGCTGCAGATAGCGTCACAGTGCTGAGACTTAACCTGTTGCACCACCAGGGAGGCCTTATTTGTTGTCTTTAATCCCAGACAAGTGCTTTTCAAATCGTGGCCTTCCAAGTGTGAGGGCACTAAGGCAACTAGACTCCCTAAATATTTACAAAAGAAGTTAAGGAATTTAGTGTCACTGATTGAGCTTGAGTCATGAACATCTCAAAAACGGGAGCATCCTATCATGTGACTGGGTGTATCTCACATGAACAACAGTGGGAGGTCAGTAACACTTGCAATAATACTTGAATGACTTGGACACAGTGTGGGAGAGGGCTTAGCCCTACTCCCCAGAGGAGGGACAGATTGCTATAGCCACAAGTAAAAGTAGAATTTGGACAGGCAGAGGCAACAAATGGCCACTAACTCTCTCCTACATTCAGGCATTGTGTATTGCCCTCTCTGATCCTCAGCTTCTGTTATGGTAACCCTGCAAACAACAGGACTGAGTTTGAATCCTGTTCTGTCATTGAACTATACTCCTGAATAAGTAACTAAATTCTCCATTTCCTAATTTGGAAACATGAGAATATTATCTTTTGAAATTATTATGAAGAATATGAGTGATGTGTATTAATCACAAACAGTGTGTTTTGCATTTACTAGGCCCTTACTATTGGTTGTTGGTGGTGGCAATAATAGCACAGTAGTAACAATATCAATCGTAGTAGCAGTAATTCCTATTTCAGCCATAGTCAAAACAAACCCTCTACTTAAAATCTTCATTTGAGATGTCTGTCTTCTCTACCTAATTGCAACTACAGTGACTCTGACAAGTGATTTTTTTAAATCCCATGTCTACATTGTGTTTCTTGGCAAGATAGTCCCTTTATTTTATAACAGACATAATTTTGCTAACTACAATTTTCAGATAATCATGTCTTCTGTTAGGTCAAATTTTACTTCTTAAGTTCCTATTAGTCATAGTTTCTAGCTCCAGAGTAACATGTACATGGCCTTTTTTCCTTCCAGGTAATGCTATTGTTAATATGACTCAATGAGCCTATGAGCATTATTCCTCTTCTCCCTGGTAGCTCAAACTATCTTCTTTAACTATTCCTCATGTTTTAGGGTTTGACATTGTAGTGTCTTTTGTTGTTGTATTCAGAAGTGCTTTATCCATGTAAGGATCTGTCCATCCATCCAGGTGTTTGACAAGTATTTTTGAGTGTCTCCTCTTTGCCGGCCACTGGTTGTACTGAGGTCAGTGACCAGGATAGTGACAAGTTCAAGGGTGTCTGCATGGCAGGGTTGGAGGATTGCTGCTCAGGTAGAGAATCGAGCATGAGGAAAGGTTTTATACGACCTAAATCCCCATTGACATATAACTGGATAAGAAAGGGTGGTACATAGACTCAATGAAATACTACTCAGCTATTGAAAAGAAGAAAGCTTGCCTCCTGTGTCAACATGAATGGGACTTGAGATAGTTATGGTAAGTGAAATAATTCAGAAAGTAAAAGACTGCTACTGGAAGGTTTACTTTCATGTGAAACATAAATAACTAAAGCAAACAAACTAATGAATCACAATAAAAACAGCTCTTAGACTGTGAAACATATAGACTACTAGAGGGGGAGGGGAAGGGAAGTAAAAGGAAGAGTAGGAGTGTCAAGCTGATGTGGGAATAGCACTAGAACTATGGGGGCTGAAGGGAGGTAAAGATGTACCCTGAAATTTGTATAGTATTATAAATTGATGGTAAATCAATGAAATATTTTTTAAAAGAAAATGATTCCATATAGGAAGTGATGGCTAATCTAGGACTTAAAGAGTTAATAGATGTTGCTCAATTAAAAAAGGAGATGATTTGGTGTGAGGGGAAAGCTAGAATCATACACATGGAAGATGTAACGTTTATAGAGGCCTAGAAGTCAGAAGAAGGTCAAGGGAATTATATAAATAAGTACAATATTCTAAATATTTACTTCTAAGCTTAGATATTTCTGAGATGAGGCTGAAAAAATATGTAGGTCCATATATGCCACACCCAGAACTCTGAGGTCTCTACTGAGTATGGTAAAATTATAGAACACTGACTTCATCAGGATTGCATTTTGAAAAGCTGTCTCTGGCAAAATGTGGAGAACAGGTTAGAGGAACTCTAACCTCTAACCTCTGTTTGGATGCAGAGAGACTTGTTTTAGTGGTCCAGAGGTGGCCCAGTGGTGGCCTGAGTAGACGTGGTAGTTGTAGGGTGGAGAGAGGTGAATGTGTTGAGTGCACTGAATTTCCGTAAAGTAGACTCCTTGTTAGGGACTTTGGCTGTTTTTTATATAATGAGTTTTGTCTATAGCATAATGCTCCTATGAAATGATCAGTAGTAACAAGGAACATCATTTGTGGTTTCCTTTGGGTAGAAGTGGGGTAAAGGAAATCACATACTTTGAACTGTTCCTTCCACAGCCCACTCCTTTCTCCTTGAAGACTGCCTCATCTCTCTCTGTTGTACTTGAAAGGTGGGAGGGAGATGTATCCTGTCACAGCCGCATTGAGGGTTTGGAGACAGGATCAACAGCATACTAGTGAAAGACACTTTAGTGAGAAAGAATTCTTGAAAGCAAGGAAAACACAAGTTAAAACATATTTTTAATTCATCAGTGGATGGCAAATACATCAGATGACATCAAGAAACAATTGTAACTATCTAGATATATTATGTGCTCATTTTTTTAAGATTTATTTATTTTTGCATACAAGCTGGGGTGCAGACCATAGATATGGGGCTGTGAGAGGTTCACCAGGGACAGAGTGGGGAGCAGAACAGGCAGATCAACCGAAATCCACTGCTGAGGAGAGAAGCCGGAGAGGCAGGAGAGGTCTGCTGCGCCATGTGGGAATCTCCCTGGCCGGACATCGAACTCACGCTGCAGCAGCAGACAGTCCACAGCACTGCACTTAACCTATTGTGCCATCAGGGAGGCCCTGTGCTCATTTTTTTAATCCAGAAGTATTTTGAAATTGTGAAGAAATCCAAAAAATTGAGGACTGCAAAAAAATTGAGGACTGAAACAAGTAAAATTGGTATAGTGATAACCAAGTGGGCATGGGACATGCTTAAATGAATTAAAGCTAAGCTCTTCTTAAAAATTCATTGCCTTTGTCTTTGAGTCATAGTTTCTGCCAATATCTCAGTCCAAATATCACTTCCATGTGTGAAGATGTACCTATGGATGAGAGTCAGAGGGAAGCATATTTCTTATAATTGTATCATCCAACACAGCAATTCCAGCCTTGCCAGGTAGAGATTTTTGTTACTGGAAGTGCCCAAGCAGAATTTGGGTTACCATCTGTCAGGGATTTCGGGGGAAAAATTCTGTCATTAAATATGCAGATTGGATTTAGAAAATAAAAGCATAATCATTTCACTACTTTCATACCTACTGCATTTTCGTCCAGATTTTTTTGGTCAAAATCATCAATAGATGTATTTTATGCTGTTTTCTGCTGCATTTTAAACTAGTAAGAATTTCTACCTTTACATTTCAATATGTTTGCTCTTACAACAAACCACATTAAAATTCTCCCTGAGTTTTCTTTAGCAGTGGGCTTCTCTGATGCAGAATTCTGAATCTAGAATTACAGCCTGCATTTTAGATTAGTCACCTTAAATCTATTTTAATTCACTTCAACCCCTTAATCAATAGAGAAATTAGGTCAATAGTCTTGTGAAATAATTTGCCTGCCATTTTGATTTTTAATTTTGTTGTCCGGGTTGTATCTTAATTTTTAAATAATGGAATCCCATCATCCATCCAGAGATTTGAGGGTGGGGGAACACAACCACATGCTAGGTCCTGTATTCAGCCCTGCATATAGCAAACAGCAAAGAATACAGAGGAGCCTTGTCTCAGTGTAGCCTGCAGCCTAAGAAAGAATTAGGACTCCAGAGGCTCTTCCTATGTGACCAGGCATCTCATGTAAATGGCGGAAGATTGAAGGGGCGTTTGCTCCCATGTATGGCCGTTTCTCAAGGTATGTTTTGCATGATCATTCCATGCATTCCTACTCCTTATGGATCCACAAGTGTGACAAATTCTGAATTAAACAAGCTTGGTAAATTTCTTTACATTAGGACCCTTCAGAATCATGAATAACTTGAGGAAATAGTAGATCTTTAAGAAAAAACATGAACCATGTAATATTTTCCTAAAACATTTGACCTAAAACACTAAGACCTTGACATCTTAGTGGAACTATTACATTTTGGTTAAGGTGATGATAGTGGTATAAATTGTGAAATATGTGAAAGCAGAAAATACTCTCTCAAGGTCTAGTATCTCAGAAATCATTGAATTGTTGCTGTATAGTTTTCTAAATCTGTTATAGATGACAAGCACAGAACAAAATACCCAACTCAAAATAAGATGACCTCAAGCTTCTATGTGAAGTAGGGCAGTTTTCATCCATGAACTATTGTTCCACAGGGGATAGCCTTAAGTATTTATCACATACATATAAATATGTGATAGTCTTAAATATTTATCACATATTTATAAATCTGTATGTGATAAATACTTAAGGCTATCTATGTTAAAAAAATTTTCTCTGTTTTTTAAAAAGTAATATGATCATGCCACCAGACCTCGAAGACATAAGCTTTTTAAGTCTAACTATGTGGGTTTAACACTATTTAAGATAATCTCACTGTGTTCTAGATAGATTTGATAATGACCCAAAGAGTAACTTAACTGGTGAATAGAAGTCTGGTTCAGTATTAGTAGACCTTAAAGATGCTCCTTCCTGCCATGATCTACCTCTGAGACGCTTGAGAAATAACTAAAATGAGAGGGATTAATGTTGGACGTTAAAGCAATTACAGTAACTGTCTTGCTAAAAAATCATCTCAATTCTCTCTCTCTAACCAGGGACCCTCCCTACTTCATGGAACCAAAAACAGGCAGAGAAGACTAGCTGGACTTAGAACAGTTTTGAGAGCACTTTTTTTTTTTTTTTTTTTTTTAAGAAAGCATATAGTTTCATTTCCAAAACCTCTGAAACCAAGGTGACTTGCATACCTTGTGAAGGACATTGTTTCTCTTGGGATAGAGTGATATAGCTCCACATAATCTCTAAAGAAAATTTGCTTTCCTGGCTTTCTGACTTGACATTAAGTTATTAGTGAAAACCGGCTTTCTACCCACATCACTGGGAGGTATTTTAATGTCAAATAAGAAGGTGTTTTAGCTGCAAAGAGTAATGTTTGTGATGGAATGCTGAATGGGGAGGACAGACAAAGTGGCATCCATCATCTGAGATTCTGGGGCTGGTTTCCATCCAGCCCTTAGCTGATGGTCTTGAGCAGATTTACAAATTTCAAGCTGTTAGCTTCTTCTGCAAATTTAGAGGACTAGACTCCAAATGGTCTCAGATTCCCCTAGCTCTAAGACTTGGAATCTTTGTAATGATTCAGGGATTCAGATCCAATGACTGCCTTCTAGAACAGATTCCTAAATCCTGGGAAAGGTGATGCGGGCCTTTTTTTAGTCATTTTAGTTTCAGACTATGAATTTTCAGTTTGGTATTCAGTCTCGATCACTCTGTCCTCAAAACCCACAGAGTCAGAATGCATACAAACTTTTTATAAGACTTACCATGTTATTGTTAGTAAATTTCCTTGAGTGAGTTAATCATCATTAATAGCATATTTGGGGCATGGGATGAATTGTACATTACTAATTTTCTTAGCTTTTGGTGAGGTAAGATACTATCCCTGCAGAAAAAGGACTCAGAAAACACGCCTATTCTAGGTGATATTTGTGCCATGTATAGAGGTGGATAACATTCTCTTGTATGGACATATTTAGTATGTAATTCCACTTTCATAGTTGCTTTTAACCTATGTTTCTAGGAAAAGCTAGATTTATAAACTATAAAATACTTCCCCTGACAGCTGGGCCATACATTACACATGGTTTATCTCTTAATAATTGTTAGGTAACCCTATATTTGGTTAAATTCATTTGTTGCTTAAGTAAATGTACATGTCTGTTATTAAATATGCATATACAGTTTGTTAATTGTGTCCCATCTGCTATGTATATCCCATTAGGCAAGAATTAAAAGGTAACTTTCGTGTTGATTTAATAAACCTGAATTGATAGCCCTTTAGCTTAATAAGCAGCATGAATATTTTATCATCATTTTAAGTACATAAACATTATTACACTCACCATCAAACTGTAAACTTTGATGCTTTTCCTAATGGATAAAAGTAGCACTTTTTAAATTTTGTGAATGGTACTAATGGCCTAAGTTGACTGTGTTTATACTGCTAGTAATCTAATTTGCTTCAATATTGGTTCATGGAAACATGTTTTTCTTTTTTTTTTTTAACCATTCAACGCAAATCCTCTTGAGAGGTAAACTATAAAATATAGAGAAATAAATGAAAGAATGTCTTTTGAGGTTGGCATGAGAAAAACAATAGCTCTCAAACTATTGCTTGTCTTATTTGCTTGTTTCAACTGCCGACACTGAACTCATACTTTGCACCAGACCCAGAAGCACTTACGTGGCCTTTTGCAAGATTTGCAAGAATCGTGTGTCACAGACATGGTCCTCTCCAGTTGGCAGACACTGCCTCCTCTTGCTGGAGGCACCTTAGTAGTTAGTCATCTCATTATTGAGACCCCACTTCTCCATTCATGAATTTAATCGGTAAACATCGGGGAGTTGATTACTCCCCGGCAGCTTCAGGCTAACACCAGCTTCTGGAATCAAGCCCAACATTTCAGAGATGGTACACTATACATGTTTGTTTCTCCCTCATGAATGGGCCAGCGATGCTCTTCCTATTTTTGCAGCCACGTTCCTGTCTGTGGTGACTCAGGAACTCATATTCTGTCCTTTTTGAGGTCTTGTCATTCCTAGTGTCATGGAAAGGAAGAGAGAGGACCTCTGTGGTGTAGTACTGACACATTGTACAAGCTTGCATTTGATGACCTCAAAAAGATAAAGGAAGAGAAAGGGGGTGGCAAGGTTTGGGAAAAATAGCCCCAAATTGATGGTATAAAAGACAAGGATTATGAAGGGGTGTGTGTGTGTGTGTGTGTGTGTGTGTGAGAGAGATCACATAGGATACAATACTGTGCATAACTCTGACAGTGTTGCATTGAAAATATTACCTACGGGAGAGGTTGAGTGTATTCTTGGTTACTGTGTATGGTGGTTTCCTGAGCTATTTAAATTTTCCTCATATCTTACATTGCATTCAAATTTTCTGTAATTAGTTTTGTGATATGAAAACCCAGTAAACACAATTTTGAAAAGCTCCTACATGCACGGCCATGCAGCATCCAGAACCAGTGAAGGTATCAGGGTGTACTTGCAGAAGGCAGCTCTGGGGTGGATGCCAATACAGAGAAGAGATGCCACTTTATCTCCAAAAATCCCAGCCCCTTGGTGCATGCAGTGTGTATTAATAAGATCTCATCCACACAGAAGCACTGGTAAAAATAAAATTCTGTGCCCAGTGCCACTTTGGTCTCAAATTAAAAAAAAAAAAAAAATATATATATATATATATATATATATATATATATGTATATATATGTGTGTGTGTATATATGTATATATATGTATATATATATATGTATATATATAGCTTTGCCTCCAAAAGTGATCATATATATTCTGTTTCATCTTAGCACATCAGATATTCTCTTAAAGCATTGACTAAGTATATTTCCTTTGCTCCAGTCCGGGACTGCAGATTGGCCTTCTCAGCTTCCTCAAGCTTGTCAAAAGTATGAAAACATTGATATGTACTTATTTTAAAATGTCCTTTCTTTTTAATGCTGTCAGACCCCTTCAGAGGCTACTGCATCAGAGCAAATGAGCCTCTCCCATGCTGAGCAGAACTTGCTCTCTGTCAGTTTCCTCTGACTTTTCATATTTTCTGTGAGATCTCTGCTTAGAATGAAAGGAAAAAGTAAAATAGTCAGGTAAGATAGGCTGGGTTGTACCCATGGAAGTATGCATATGTCATTTAAGACACATTTATTTGAAAGGACACAGATAGGATGTAGTGTGCACTGCAGTCAACCATGGCAAATGCTTATGGGGATCTGTGTGGGATATTTGTCTTCTCCTTCCTCCCACAAATCTCTGGCAAAGTTATTCTTTTGTAACCAGAAGGTTAATGAACCATTGTAGAAGACTCCATGGGTGATCAAAAAACACAAGAAGCATCTTGTAAATAATTTCCTTTTGATGTGCTTAACAATAATGTGTACCTCTGGCCAGAATGTTGTAGGCAGAAAATGGATTCTTGAAACTCAATGGCATAGATTTCAAAGATCCCCTTTGAGACCACCCTCAAATGTACTGCATCCGGTGAAAGTAGCAATTTACAGTAATAACCACTCAATTATTTTGCTTGATTTGAAAATAAACTGGTGATATGTATATAACTTTTGTAATTCAAGGTGAGTTCTTCAAAATAAAATAATGATCAGAAAACAATTAATATAATTTTCCTTGGAGATTGTATTTTTTTCCACTTTTTTCTTGATCAACTTGACCAAACTAATCTCTGTACACAATAGTGACATAGATTTTGTCATGTTAGTATTTTTTTTATTCAGTACATTTATGTTGAAGAAGAGGGAAAGGGCAAGCTGTTCTTATATTTTACATACCAGTGTCTCATACAAAAAAATAATAGGAAAGTTTATTAAATAACTATATACAAATCCAAAATTATACAGCAAGTGATTGTTGCTTTACAAGATGATCATATTTCATCTATAAGCCTTAGCTCATAAATGTACCTAATGTATTTTTATTGAGTGTACAGTCCAGTAATATTAAGTATATTTGTTTCATCTTGCAAAACTGAAACTCTATATTCACTAAACAATTCCATCTTGCCCTCTCCTAAAGAGTCCCTAGAAAGCACCATTCTGCTCTCTGTCTCTATGAATTGATTACTTTAGATAATTTTGCTTGGATTGTCCATTGTTAAATACCAGTGGAATCAAACAGTAGCTGTCTCTTTGTTACTAGTTTATGTCATCTAGTGTAAGAGCTCCAAAGTTTACACCTTATAATCCACTATGTATGTGAGATTTCTTAACAATTCATCCATTAATGAACAATTGGAATCCTTTCGCCTCTTGGCTATTGTGAATACTACTGTTATGAACATGAATGTGCAAATATCTCTGGGAGGTTTTTCTTTCAATTCTTTTATGTATATACTTTTATATGCCCAGACGAAGCATGGATCATACAATAATTCTAATATTTAATTATTTGAAGAACTGCCATTCTTTTCCCATAGTAGCGGCATCATTTTACATTTCCACCAATGCCCAAGAGTTCTTATTTCTCAACATCCTTATCATTACGTGCCTTCTATCGTTCTTAGTAGTTGGCATCTTGGTAGGCACAAAGTGATATCTCATTTTAATTTTGATTTGCATTTCTCAAGTGATTAGAGAATTTTAGCATCTTTTTATGTGTGTGTTGACCATTTATTTGTATATCATCTTTGTAGAAGTATTTATTCAAGCCTTTGTCTATTTTTAATCAGGTTATTTCATCGTTGAGTTGTAGGATTTCTTTATATAGTTGGCATAGTTGCTTTTCCACTTTATTAATTGTCCCCTTTGATGCAGATTTTAAATTTGATGAAGTCCCCTTTGTATTTTTCTTTTGTTGTCGGTAGTTCTGGTGTCACATCCAAAGATCAATGACAAATTTATGTCCTGAAGCTTTCCTCTGACTTTTCTTCTGGTAGTTTTACAGTTTTAGTTTTATGATCAGATCATTAATTTATTTTGCATTAATTTTTATGTATGGTATAAAGTAAGGGTCTAAGTTCATTCTGTGCATGGTTTTCTAACTCCAATTGGGTGGTTTTGACATTCTGCTTGGAGATCATTTTTCATAAACATGAGGGTTTGTTTTGGGCGTTTCCTTCTGCTTCATTGTTCTAAATATCTGTCTTTATGCTATTCAGATTACTATAGCTTTGCAGTAAATTATAAAATCAGGAGATGTGAGGCCATTTATTTTGTTATTTCTCAATATTGTTTTGGTTATCCAGAGTCTGTTGATACAACTTTATGAAATTTATAATAGATTTTTCTATATATGTAATAATCACTGTTGGGATTTCATAGAGATTATTTTAACACTGTATTAAGTTGAATAAGAGTAGTAAGATTTGGCATCCTTGTCTTGCTCCTTATCTTAGAATAAAACTTTCAGTCTGTCACCATTGTATATGCTACTAGCTGTGGACATTTCGTAGGTGGCCTTTATTTTGTAGAGGTAGTTTCCTTTTATTCTTAGCTTCATGAGTGTGTTTGTAATGAAATGATTTTACTTTTTATGTAATACGTTTTCTGTACCAATTGAAGTAATCATATGTTTGAATTTTATATGTTGAACCATCCTAGCATTGCAGGAATAAATCCCACTTGTTGACTATAACTATTTAAATAAGTTGTGGAATTCAGGTTTGCTGGTATTTTGTTGAGAATTTTACATTAATATTCATCAGTGCTACTGGGCTGTAGAATTATTACCTTGTAGTGTATTTGTCTGGCTTTGGTATTAAGGTAACACTAGTTGCCAAGGATGAGTTTGGAAGTTTTCCTTCTCCATGATTTTTGGAAAGTGTTTGGGGAGATTTGTATTAATTCTTGTTTAATTGTTTGATAGAATTCACTAGTAAAGCATTGGGTCTTACACTTTTCTTTTAGGGGGAGGTCCCTAATAATCCTTTGTATCATTCTGTTTACATATGATAATTTTCATTCTTTCAATTTTGACGGGGTGGATAACGTCACATTTTTATATTTGTAAGCAAAGTTAGCAAAAACCGTTCTTTGTTTTAAAATTTTCATGAATATTTAATATGTCAGCAGTCTTAATCTCTTAATGGTATATTCAGCCTGTTATTGAACACTACTATCCCTAGGGTTTGGATTTATATTTTCAAATTTATTACTGCCAATAGTCAGTAAATACCTTATAAACTATTATTTTATGGCCAAAAAAAACATGATATTTGGGATATTAAGTAGGTTCTGCTTATCCAAATAGTAAGTGGTGGAGCTGTAATTTCAAACCAGCCTGCTGGACAGCAGATACCATGTACTTAAATAATAGGATGCACTGCCTTCCTGTGTACCGACATTAAAGAGTTTGACGTAGGTCTCAGAGTAATATTTCGAGGTGCACATTACACAAATAGTGTTAACCCCACTTCACAGAAGCAGAAACTGGAATTTAGAGATTAAGCTATGTTTCTGAGACCATCAGGTGGTAAGTAATAGAAGCATCCCCAAACATGTCTCCTTTCTAATTTGGTGTTCTTTCCATTGTGCCCTGTGATCCTCTCCAGCTAATACCTAGACACTTTGCTTTCTCTGAACATATAATGGAAATCAGCATGAATTTTACTAGCCAACTCTTAGTCATTAGCTCCCAGATCTCAAAGATACTCAATTAGAAGCATCCCAGTAAGACCGATTTTATAATAGTGAGCCTAGGGATATGACATTAACTGCTAATAAAAAAATGATTTTTGGACAAATAATTGACTACATCATGTGGATATCAGTGGATTTGAAAACAATTCACTTGAAATGTTGGTAGGGAACAAGACAGAAATGTAATAAGGAAGACTAATATACTGTCTGCTGCACAGTAATGTAACTTTTTAGTTGTACGTTTTCCTCAAAATGAAGCTCTTTGTAGGAATCACTAAATGATTCTAAAATATAGAAAAAAAATAGCAAAAGGGGAATATGTGGCTGTGCAGTCACCTATTCTTCTGAGAATGTTTCTTTCAGACTAATTTTAAAAGTTAAAAGATTATAATGTCGCCTCTTGCATATGAAAATTGGCATTGTTCTAAAAAATAACAGTGATTCTGGAGCATATAGAAAGCTAAATTATGATACTTCCTTATATAAAAAAATAGCAAAAGAAAATTGTCTTGTTTATAGTTTTAGCCCCTCTTCCACCCCTCAAAAGCAATAGTGACTGCTTTTCCCATTCTTTGCTGATACTTGTGGACTTCTTCATAATCGTTTTCTTCAGCCAGACTGATGTTGTGGGAAAGCAGGGAAAAAATCTGCTTGAACCATGATCTATCTTGCCTGAGCACATTTCCCAGCCCATAATCGATACACAGTAAATTGTATTTGACTCCACATCCCAAAAAGTCAACCAAGATGAAGTGAAACTTCAGTGATGCTCCAGGACCTACAGTGTCTAAAAGTAACTCATTCAAATAGTTTTCTACACATGGTAAAATGAATCAGTAGAATATGGGGAAGGTCAGGCTGAGAGAGGGAGGTGAGGCTCTTTTTCCTAAGAATTAGACAGCTAAAGTAGATTTAATTTTTAAGTAAGATCAAATTCCCATGCAAATGTGTTTTTTACTTCCTTCAACCTAAAGTATTCACAGTTTGTTGTTTGTACATGCAATAAGTGAAATCTTTAACTCTTGTTTCTGTGCTCTTGGGAGGAAAAACATTTGTTTACTTTTTAATACAGTTGTATTTTCTGTTTATCTCCTATTATCTATACTTTTTTCTCAGCTTGAATCATAACATAATGCCTGGCTCATCTGGTATTTTGCAAGAAGTTCAGCAATATCATATTATTTTAGAAAATAAGCTGAGTTTCTCTTTAGAATGGTCACATTCAACTTTGCTATTGTTACTTTATTCAAAAGAGAATTTGGCAAATTCACTAAGGATTAAAACATAATCTGAGTTTCCCTATTACTCTGAATACAAATTTCCAAGGCAGTTAAAAATAATTATAAAAATAAGCTTTTTATTTTACAAAATTAATTTGTGTAGATGTACATTTCTAATTATTTAGAACCTGAAATATTTCATGACAGCAGTGAGTTAAAATTTTTTAACTCATGAAAAAATGTCAAATTTTCTATGATTCAGTGTAAGTTAGGGAGTATTTTTCAACGTTCTGCTGAAACACGTTCCTGAAGTGGTAAGAATATAAGATGATCATATTTTAGGTTGATGGAAATATCTTCCAAATGAATTACTTCTGAATAAGTGTATTACTGCAGAGAGGGCCCAGTAGTCCCTCTTGTTACTTAGGGTTTCTCAGTAGAAGGTATACACTCTGTCCAAAACCAGGAGTATTTTAATCATTTTTCAGTGTCAGAGTGAGTTGATGTGGTCACCTTTTGTGTAAAATTGGTTATCTGTATGTACATTTAAACATATACGAAGTACATACAACAGCAATATTCAAGCTATAGAGACTGCTTGGAGATCAGCATTCACTTTCTCCCTTCCCCACAAGAAAAAAATTATTTTATGTATGCTCAGAATTACCCTAATTTTTTTATTGTTGTTGTTGTGTACAGCTGTTAGTTGAATAGTGATATATTTAGACAGACAGACAGATAGATAGATGCTCAAAATTATTCTAGTTTTTTATTGTTGCGTATGGCTGTTACCTATAATAGATAGATAGACAGAGATATATTTGGACAGATGTATAGATAGATAGATAGACAGACAGAGATATTTTCCCCTCATTTTTTGGAGTAGGTGAAGGAAAATAAGCAATGTTGGGAAATGATGTGTCATAATGCAAACTGGTAGCAATGTGGGTGTTCTGGAGGCAGTTCAATATAGACTCCATGGCCAGAAAACTCTGTAGCCATATCATAACTTACAAAATTATTGACTGCCTGACATTGGAAAAGTCACTCATATTTCTTTGTCATAGATGTGTCACCTGGAAATGGAAATGAGAAAAATGATAACAGCAAACATTTGTAGAATACTTATTCTGACCCAGGCTTTCTACTGATCACTTTTCTAAGTTGAACTTTCCTATAGAACCATAATTTCCTTTATTTTAGAGAGCAGGGCATCTCAGGGAGGCTAGGTAGCACACCCAGGATCTCCCAGCAGTGAGGAAATGGTAAATTCAGTATATAACTTAGAGGCCTATTGTGATGATGATTGAGATGATACACAGGAGAAGTGTTAGCAGAGGACTAAGGTGAGCTATTAAAATAGGGTACTAATTAATGAGATGGCAGAAATACTCCAAAATACTTTGAGATAAACTTATAGCATAATAAAAAGGCACAAAGTAATAGGGAATAAATTTCACACACAGTATATTTTTAATATTGGCTATCTCGAGGTGAACTGAATCCCCTGCTGAGGGTATTATATATTAAGATTTGGGACAGACAAAGACAAACTTTAAAATCAACCCTTGAAAGCTGACCATATATCTGAGGCATCAAAGAGGGGAAGAGGAATGGGAAGAATGAGAAGGTGGAGAGAGAGCAAAAGGGACTATAGGGGAGAACTGTGCGTATTTCCGTGGTGGAAGACCGATGATGACCACATCTGAGGGGAGAATCCTATACTATTAAAATATTAACAAAGATGTAAAGTGATGATACTTCATTAATAAATAAATTAATTTTATCTTGAATAATCCCCTCCAGCTCCATCCGTGTTGCTGCAAATGCCATGAGTTTTTTCATTTCTGATCACTGAGTAATAGTCCATTATATAAACATACCATAACTTTTTGATCCATTCCTTTATTTTGGGGTTCACTTATATGTGGATTATAGAGAAACCAAACAAAAGATCAAGAAAAAGTCAAAACTAGCAAGTTGACCATAGAACTGAAGCATACAGCAAAGTGGGAGGCAAAACAGGGGAGGGATGAACGCAAGGTAATGTGGTGATGGTTCATGGGTGATATAGTGGCAGGGTAACTATAGGGACTATAATGATGTAAGAAAACATTAATAATTAAACTTAACTTAATAAAATTAATTTTTAAAGATTAGGGACAGAGATAACCGGTTTTAATGACTGGATTTTTGAGAAATCCTTAGAGCTAGTCCCATTATGCCTGAGAAAGTAAATCTGCAAAATGAACTAAGTAAAATAGTAGAAGAGCTCATTGCCTTGACCATGTGCATTTTCATTTCACTTACAAGAATAGAATCAGTCACTCTTGAACTTGGATTTCCCTCATGGGTGATCCTAGGTGCAGCTCTCATGTCCTGAATGTGTCTGTAGCAATTAGTCAGCAAGGCTACCATGTGCTTCTTCCGAAAAGCTGCAATTGAACATCTGGTGGGATAGCTTCTGAGTTTTACTCCTTCATATTATAGTTTAGGAGGTTGAAATGTTTCAATATTACCATGACCTATAATTAGATCAGCAATTTGTGGACTCAGATATAGAAGACGAAGGCATTTTTAAAAGCAAGAGATGTGGAAGGGCTTTGTGGGGATGTTTGCTCTTCTCTCGAAGTTATTTTTGCTTTGGATAGATGAGTGTGTCCTTCAGAAATCCTCGTGCCAGCCCCGGGGACGTTGCTAGTACAGTCAGAGAAGTAATGAAAAACACCCTTAGCTCTGAGGGAGCTTGGGAAAGGAATAGTTTGCAAACTGTCTCTCAAATGCCAGTAGATGGGGATGGCAGATTCCTCAGTACTTTGAGGAATAGTGATTAGCGACAAGATTTAAAGAATGGAATTTGAAAACCTTGGGGGAAGAGTGAAGACCTAAGAACAAGTTGTAGTGTGTCCATGGATAAATTTTAGTCATGGCTTCATTACTACATTAAAGACAAGATGTTTGGATCACTTTGTATCAAAATGGCAACTTGGTCCCTGACTTTAAAGATCATGTGCAATTTACTTGCTGAGATTACTGCTCCTCGAAATAACAGAGGTGAACAGTTCAATTCAGCGACACATAGGATGCTCCTGACCACCCCACTGATGGACTCAGAGGATGACCATGGACTGTAGGGAGGGGCAAACTGGGAGAGGTCCTCACCGATGCCCGGAGGTGGGTGGGGTTTGCTACAAAGAGAAGGAGGGTGTGGGGAAAGGAATGAGCACAATGGGAAGAATTGTTGGGGGAATATAAAAAAGTTCACTTGACGCAAATGTTTCAAAGAGGTGAATAGTTGAAGATAAAATGGGGTGATGTAGAACCCTGGAACATCTGAGAATTCAGCAGGCTTGTCCACTGTTTCTCAGCTCACTCACTTTGGCTGAGGAATCAGAGTGAAGTGAGCTAAGAGACTGAAGGGCTTTCTCAGGCATTTGGAACTCACAAAGCTTGAAAGCTTTTGTGGAAGAAGCTGTTGATTCAAACTTCATTGCCATATAGGTGTTATTAGGACTGAAAGTAAAGTGAGTACAGGTGTGTGTGTGTGTGTGTGTGTGTGTGTGTGTGTGTGTGTGTGTGTGTGTGTCTCCCTTAGAATTAAACAAGAAACATAGATAATGGATTAATGATAGAAATAAAATGAAATTTCCTTACAGTGAGGGTCGAGAACACTGAAGCTAGAGTAGCAAAATATTCTGGGATCACCTTTTTTGTGTGTTTAGGGGAAAAATAGAGCTGAAAGTTCACATCATCAATGGCTTAAATGATTAACTTTCCTGGAAAACAAAAACACTTGGCTGCTTAAAGTTCTTTCTTTTATGACTCAAACTGAAAGGATTGGCTAGTGCAAAGAAGAGGTTATGACTAACCTAAAGGTTAGGGGTTTCTCATGTGTATATATCTTCCCTTTTCCTTTATGCTGAGCTCTGATATACCCAGTGAAGATATAGTGTAATGGAAAACTCTATTTTTATAATTTAATTCAGAAAGGAATTATTTGTTTAAATAGTTTTTGTTGCAGAAACAATTTATATTCACAAAGCATGTAGCAAAAATACAGATTAACAAAAAAGAGCTGAAATCGCTTATCTCACCATGGAGATATCACTGTTATATTTATGCTTTTTTGAGACATATTTTCCTAATACATATCTATGTTACTCAAAAACAGAATCATAGCAATATTGTTTTGCAGCCTTTTAAAGAGATAGTATGTAAGTATATGTATGTAGCGTCTCTTTTTGTCAGTAGCTATTTCTTAAAATATTTTAATGCAGGCAAATATTATATTATATGTGATATACTATATTGCATTTATTCAGTTTCATGTTGATGAACGTTTAGGTCTCTACTGATTTTTTTTTTTTAGAGAATATTACAGTTTTGTTTTGTTTTTTTTTTTTAATTTATTTTTGTTATTCATATCTTTTACATTATTGTGTGGTCCCCATAAGTTACCCACCACCTGTTCACCCGTGGAACCATCATCAGAGTTCCCCATGCTCCCCTCTTCCCCCATCTTGAGCCCTTTCCCTCCCCTCCTTCCCTGCTGAATGTCTCTTTTTATTTGGCTCCCCTATAATCCTGTTATACATGAAACTATTTGATAATTTTCTCTTTCTTTCTGGCTTATTTCACTGATCATGATCCCTTCTAGATCCATCCATGTTGCTGCGAATTGCATGTGTTTGTCTTTTTTGAATGCTGAATAGTATTCCATTGTGTATATGTACCACATCTCTTTGATCCAGTCATCTATTTTTGGGCATCTGGGTTGTTTCCATATCTTAGCTATTGTGAACAGTGCTGCAATAAACATGCGGGTGCATGTATCCTTTCTGATTAGTGTTTTTGTGTCCTTTGGGTAGATTCCCAGTAGTGGTATTGCCGAGTCATATGGGAGTTCCATTTCTAGCAGTTTGAGGAAATGCCATACAGCTTTCCATAGTGGTTGGATCAATTTGCATTCCCACCAGCAGTGTAGGAGAGTTCCTTTTTCTCCACATCCTCACCATCCTTTGTTGTTACCTGTTTTTTTAATGTGCGCCATTCCCACTGGAGTGAGGTGGTATCTCATTGTGGTTTTAATTTGCATTTCCCTGATTATAAGTGATGTTGAACATTTTTTCATATACCTGTTGGCCATTTGCTTTTCTTCTTTGGAGAAGTGCCTTTTTAGCTCTTCTGCCCATTTTTTGACTGGGTTGTTGACTTTGTTTTTGTTGAGTTGTGTGAGCTCTTTGTATATTTTTGTTATTAGTCCTTTATCGGTTGTATTGTGTGCAAAGATCTTCTCCCAATTAGTAGGGTGTCTGTCTGTTTTGATTATTGTCACTTTTGCTGTACAGAAGCTTTTTAGTTTGATATAGTCCCAGCTGTTTATCTTTTCTTTCACTTCCTTCGCTATGGGGGAAGTGCTTTTAAAGATTTTGCTGAGATGTATGTCATGTAGAGTTTTGCCTATATTTTCTTCTATAACCTTTATGCTTTGAGGTCTTATATTCATGTCTTTTATCCATTTTGAGTTGGTTTTTGTGCATAGTGTGAGGTAGTGGTCTAGCTTCATTTTTTTGCATGTAACAGTCCAGTTCTCCCAACACCATTTACTGAACAAACTAGTCTTGTTCCATTGCATATTCTTTGCCCCTTTGTCAAAGATTAGTTGTCCATAAATATGTGGATTTATTTCTGGGTTTTCTATTCAATTCCATTGGTCTGTGTGTCTGTTTTTGCGCCATGCTGTTTTAATTATTATGGCTTTGTAGTATAGTTTGAAATCAGGGCGTGTAATCCCTCCATTCATCTTCTTTTTAGTCAGGAGAGCTTTAGCTATTCGAGGTTTTTTGTGGTTCCATATGAATTCCTTCAATATTCATTCTATTTCTTTTTTTTTAATATTTATTTTTTATTTATACATACAAGCTGGGGTACAGGTCAGAGGCATGGGGCGGCGAGAGGGTTCACCAGAGACAGAGCAGGTAGCAGAACAGGCAGATCAGAAATACACTGCTGAGGGGAGCAGCGGGCAAGGCAGGAGAGGTCTGCCGCACCATGTGGGATTCTCCCTGGCCGGGCGTCGAACTCGCGTCACCGATGCCGACAGCTCCACAGTGCAGCGCTTAACCACTGCGCCACCAGGGAGGCCCAATATCCGTTCTATTTCTTTGAAGAATATCATTGAGATTTTTATTGGAATCGCATTGAATCTGTAGATTGCTTTTGGTAGCATGGCCATTTTGACGATGTTGATTCTTCAAATCCATGAGCAGGGGATGTCTTTCCATCTTTTTGTGTCTTCCTCTATTTCTTTTAACAGCGTTTTGTAATTTTCTTTGTATAAGTCCTTTACCTTTTTTATTAGGTTTATTCCCAGGTATTTGATTTTTTTGGTTTCGATTTTGAAGGGGATAATTCTTTCAATTTCTTCTTCTTCAGACTGAGTGTTTGCGTATAGAAAGGCTACTGATTTTTGTGCATTGATTTTGTATCCTGCTACGGTTCTGAATTGGTCTATAGTTTTGAGTGGTTTTTCTATGGAGTTTTTAGGATTCTCTATGTATATAATCATATCGTCTGCAAATAGTGACAGTTTAATTTATTCCTTCCCTATTTGGATTCCTTGTATGTCTTTCTCTTGTCTTATTGCTCTCGCTAGGACTTCAAGTGTTATATTGAAAAGCAATGGTGAGAGTGGGCATCCTTGTCTTGTTCCTGATTTTAGGGGAAACGCTTTCAGCTTCTCACCATTGAGGATAATATTGGCTGTGGGTTTGTCATATATGGCTTTTATTATGTTAAGAAATGTTCCTTTTATTCCAAATATTTCAAGGGCCTTTATCATAAATGGATGTTGCACTTTGTCAAATGCTTTCTCAGCATCTATTGATATGATCATATGATTTTTATTTTTCTCTTTGTTGATATGTTGGATTACATTGATTGATTTTCGAATGTTGAACCATCCTTGTGTCCCTGGAATAAATCCCACTTGGTCGTGGTGTATTATCTTTTGGATGCATTGTTGGATCGTTTTGGCCTAGATTTTGTTGAATATTTTTGCATCAGTATTCATTAGGGAGATTGGTCTGTAGTTTTCTTTTTTTGTATTGTTTTTGTCTGGTTTTCGTATTAGAGTAATATTTGCTTCATAGAATGTGTTTGGTAGTACTCCTTCCTTTTCAATTTTTTGAAAGAGTTTGTCTAATATAGGGATTAGTTCATTTTTAAACGTTTGGTAGAATTCGTTTATGAAACCATCTGGACCTGGGCTTTTGTTTTTGGGGAGGGTTTTGATTACTGCTTCAATTTCGTGGATTGAGATTGGTCTGTTTAGGTGTTCTATATCTTCTTTACCTATTTTTGGGTGGCTGTGTAGTTTCAGGAATTTATCCATATCCTATAAGTTGTTGAACTTGTTTCCATATAGGTGTTTATAGTAGTCTCTGATTATTCTTTTGATTTCTGCTGTGTCTGTTGTAATTTTGCCTCTTTCATTTCTTATCCTGTTTATCTGTGTATTCTCCTGTTTTTTCTTTGTGAGCCTTGCTAGAGGTTTGTCTATTTTGTTTATTTTTTTGAAGAACCAGCTTTTGGTTTCATTGATCTTTTGTATTGTTTTTTTGATTTCCATTTCATTTATTTCTTCTTTGATTTTTATTATTTCCTTTCTTGTACTGGCTTTTGGCTTTTTCTGTTCCTTTTCTAGTTCTTTGAGGTGGGAGATTAGATTGTTTCTTTGAGTTGTTTGTTATTTCTTGATGTGAGCCTGTATTGCTATGTATTTCCCTCTTAATACTGCTTTTGCTGTGTCCCAAACATTCTGGAAAGTTGTGTCTTCTTTGTCATTCATTTCTAGGTATTTTTTAATTTCGTCTTTGATCTCCTCATTAGTCCAGTGGTCTTTGAGCAGTGTGCGTTTCATTCTCCATGATGTAAAAGAATTCCTTTTTTTCTTTTCATGGTTCATTTCTAGTTTGATGGCTTTGTGATCAGAGAAGATAGAAGGTATGATTTTAATCTTTGTATATCTGTTGAGGTTTGTTCTGTGACCTAGTATGTGATCAATCCTGGAGTATGATCCATGTGCACTTGAGAAGAATGTGTATTCAGATTTTTGGGAATGCAGTGCCCTATATATATCTTTTAAGCCCATGTGGTCTAGATCTTTGTTTAGAGCTTTAATGTCCTTGTTTATTTGTTGCCTTGTTGATATGTCCATTTGTGATAATGGAGTGTTGAAGTCTCCTACTATATATGTATTCTCCCTAATGTCTGTTTTCAGAGTTGATAATAATTGTCTTATATATTTTGATGCTCCTTCATTAGGGGAGTATATGTTGATGAGGGTTATATCATCTTGCTGAATTTTCCCCTTTATCATGACGTAGTGACCATCTATGTCTCTTTTTACCTTTTTTAGTTTGAAGTCTATTTTATCTGATATAAGTATAGCTGTCCCTGCCTTCTTTTTGGGTCCATTTGCTTGTAGGATTGTTTTCCAGACTTTTGCTTTCAGCCTGTGTTTATCTTTTGTGGCTAAACGTGTTTCCTGTAAACAGCAGAAAGTTGGGTTCTGTTTTTTGATCCATTTCGCTACTCTGTGCCTTTTTATTGATGAGTTGAGTCCGTTTACATTTAGAGTTAATATTGATATGTGAGCATCTATATTGGCCATTTTGTTGGTCTTTTTGTGGTTTTATTCCATGTCTTATTCTAGTCTTTTTCATTCCTTTGTCAGTTTTGGTTTTAGGACTTCTTGTAGTATTGTTTGTAGTGGGGGTTTAGTCATGACGAATTTCTGGAGACTCTGTTTGTCTGGGAAGATCCTCATCCTTTCTTAATAGAGGAAAGAGAGCTTTGTGGGGTAAAGTATTCTAGGTTGGAGTTTATTGTCTTGGAGTTTGTTGAATATGTCTCTCCATCCTCTCCTTGCCCTTATTGTTTCTTCAGAGAAGTCAGATGTCATCCTGATTGGTTTTCCTTTATAAGTTATTTGTTTCCTCCCCCTTGCCATCTTCAATATTTTTTTCCTTGTCCTGTATTTGTGTGAGTTTAACTATGATATGTCTAGGTGTGGGTGGTCTGGGATCATGGTGATTTGGAGATCTTCTTGCTTCTTGTATGCCGGAAAATTTCATACTCGGGAAATTTTCTTCTATTACCTCCTTAAATAGTTTCTCTGCTCCTTGGTCCCTCTCCTCTCCTTCTGGAATTCCTATTACTCTTATGTTTCCTTTTTTCATGGTGTCAGATAGATCTTGAATTGTTTTTTCATTATTTTCTCTTCATGCTTCAATTTCCTTTTCCCTTTTGAATCTTTTAATATTTGCATCTTCGAGATCGCTAATGCAATCTTCCATTTCATCGATTCTGCTTTTATCGCTATTCCCGGAGATCTTTAGTTCTTCCTTTAAGCGCTTATTTTCCTTCTTCAGGGTCTCGATTTCGTTCTTCAGATCATTAATTGTTTTTTCCATTTCTTTCTTTTCCTTTATCATGATTTCCTCGATCATGATTCTAAATTCTTTATCTGACAGAGAGAAGTTCTTCCTTGTCATTGTTGATGGGTTTTGGTACTTGATTTTCTTTTTTTCCATGTCCTTTCCCTGAGGGCTTGCTTGGTTGTTGATATTTTTCCTTCTCCGTTTGTCTTCTGATTTGTTGTAAGTGTTGGGAGATTGTGGCACTGGTGTTGGCAGGCATTTCTTTGGGTTCTTCTTCTTGGATGTCGGGGAGTGGTGATCTAACTGATTCTGGCCCTGTTAAGCCAAGCCTCTGGTGGTCGTGGTGTTTGGTGTTCCTAGAACTATCTCCACTCAGTTCCAAGAACCCTGGCTGGGGGGCACCGGTGGGTGTGGGGCACGTGCAGCTGGAGGGCGCTGGCAGCGCAGGGCGTGCACATGAGCAGGCGCGCGCACGGCTGGAGGACAGTAGCCATGCTGGGGCAGGTACGCGTGCCGCTGGAGGGCGCAGGCAGCGTGAGGCGTGCGCACGTGGCTGGAGGGTGGCGGCTGCGCAGGGGCAGGCACACGTGTGGGTGGAGGGAGCCAGCGGGTGCGGGGCGTGCGTGGCTAGAGGGCGCAGGTGGCGTGGGGTGCACACGGCTGAAGGTTGGCGGCTGCTCTGTGGCGGGCGCGTGCGCAGCTTGAGGGTGCAGGCGGCGCGGGGAGTGCGCGCGTGCTGCTGGAGGGCACCGACGGGCACGGGGTGTGTGCAGCTGGAGGGTGCAGGTGGCGCGGGGCGCGTGCGGCTGGAGGGCAGCGGCTGCGCTGAGGCGGGCACGCTCATGGCTTGAGGGTGGAGGTGGCATGGGGCACGAGCTGCTGCAGGGCACAGGCGGGGCAGAGGGCACGTGACTGGAGGGCGCAGGCAGCGCGGGCACGTGCGCACTGCTGGAGGGCAGCTGCCGAGCCGGGGCGGGCACACGCAGCTGGAGGACGCGTGTGGCTTTTGTTTTGCACCTCTCCGGCGCTTGGAGGGCTGTCGCTACAGCCTAGCCCGAGGTCTTTATCTGTGGGTTGTGAAGCTGATCCCCTCCCATGGTAATTCTCAGGGGCGGATCGGCACCTGCAGCTGCCTCGGCAGCTCTCTCTCTCTAGTGCAAGACGGGACAGGGAGTCCCTACAGCGTGCTGCTTTTGTCCTGAATTTCTCCCACACCTGCAGCTAGAGCTTTTTTTTTTTTTTTACTTCCCACAGTTCCTCCAGTGGTTAGATACATCTACTATTTTTTTTTTATTTTATCGCTTATATAGCAGTATCTGTTCTGATGGGGGGTCAGTGTGCATTACCTTACATCCATCTCTCGTATTTTTCAATAGGTAGTTTTTTTATTGCTACTCTGTGATAAACACATTTACACTTGGGGATACAGTGAGGAGCAGATTGGAGAAAGCTTCATGTTTTCATGGAACTTACCTCTAGTTGGGAACATGAAAAATAAAAACTAAACAAGTAAGTAAACTGGATTAGTCAAAGAAATAGTAAGTTTAGTGAGCATAATAAAAATGTGAGGCATGATACAAACCACTGGGTTGGTTAGGCAAAGGTTTAGCATTTGAGATGAGCTCGGTGTCCCAAAAAACAATCAACCATACTTGGGGACTAGAAAGTCAGTTATTGAGACAAAGTTTCTAAGGCTAAAGGACCTTGAAGTATTTGTAGATCAGGAAAAAGGTCAGTGTGGATGAGCTGAGTTGAGGTGAGAGAAGAAAGGAGGTAGTCGGAAGTGATAAAAAAGAGGAAAGCAAGGTCCAGTTTGTCAAGATAATTAATTTTGCTTTATTTGAAGAGCAATGAAGAGCCTTTGGCTGATAATAAGCAAGGAAGATGTGATCTGCTTTATACTTCTACTACCATGTGAGGCAATGGGTAAAAGCAAGGAGATCATTATAACGGCTTTATGATCATTGACAAATAATGATGTCTATAACTAAATGGTTAGAATTAAAAATAGAGAAAAGAGACTTGTGGCAATATTTGGAGATACAGCAGTCAAAGTACTGCTTAATTATTTTCCACAAATAGCCCTTGGAAAGTAAATATTAGAGAAAAGGGTTATACACAGTTTAGAGACCTCTGTACACATTTGCAAGTGTTCACAAGGAAATTTGAACCATTTAACAAGAAAGGATTATTCTTACCATTTACCAAAAATTATGCACTATGATGTCTGTTGCACTGATGTATGATGCACTGTTACATAGAAAAAAGGGAACAATCTTGGTTTTCAAGTAGATCACAGCCTGTGGCATTGAGAATGAACTTACTATGTATTTACTCTGAATGTGCTTTTTATTTACTTGCTATGGTATTTATGTAGGTGATCATTTCTACATTAGAGGCAATGTCTTTTGTTCCCATGAGGGAGAAAAAACAGATTTTAATTGGAGAAGTGATATGGCATTTCTAATCTTTGGAATCCAGCCCTCCCATGTCCCATACTTTAATAAAAGTGGAAATACCAAAGAGAAACAAAGGCTTTTCTAAACACCATCCAAATTAAAAAACTGTGCCCAGAATGGTAGTAAAAGCTGTAAGTGTGCTATGTTGAATAAACTATTGCAGAGTTTTACTCACATGAAACTTGCATTATACTTAAATTAAATTAAACTGGCACCCTCAATTCTTGAATAACAGGCTTTATTTCCTTGAACACATTAGCCCTGTCTTACAAAATTCAGAAGTTCAATCTCAGCTCAAAATCTCAATTTTGATCTAGCATAAGTTAAAGAAAAATAGGAAATGATAGGATATTAGACACAGTTGTTATTTCAGCAAGGAGTAATTAGAATGAAGGTAAAAGTTTTATTTCTCTTCAAAATCATAAAACCTGAGAGAGAATGAGATTTCTTAGAAAACATCTAATTTTAGAGATAAAGCCATTAATCATCAAAGCTCAAGATTTTAGCACAGTCATTTTCAAAGCTCAGAGAATGTAGTTCCAATAGATACATCAAATTAAACTACCCAAGTACTATCACTTATGACAATAAACTTTAAATGCAGATCATTAAAATAATAAACAGGTGTCTTGAAGTCATTAAATGGCAAACCAAATAAATGTGAAACCTACCACCCTCTTCTTCCTAAAACAGAGAAATAAGGAAAAATGCAGAAAAAGAGAGAGAATGACATGATATATTTATAATGTTCCCCACATAGATAGCAATGCTTGTAGAAAGGGGAAAACTCCATAATTGAGAAATGGTGAATTGTCCAGAGAAACCAAAAGCATTTGGGAAACAATTGAGGTAGATGAAGGGGGTGGGGCGTGGTGCAACTTTGTGAATGAGAAAATTCGAGGACAAGTGGGAAGATTGACCACCCTAGTGCAGCCAGCAGTGGGCTTAACATCAGGGTGACAAGCTGCACCATGGGTCCCAAGTAGAATCCATGACTAAGCCAGAACCACCTGTGGCCAGAACAATGTCAGTCTATGACCAGAGGTAGACAGAAGAATGACACTTTCGAAGGCTTATTTTTTTAACAGATAAATATATGTTTCTTTTGATTGGTCGTAATAGTACTTAAAGATGTTAATTGACGATGTTGATCCAAAGTGGGGTGAATGAAGAGAAGAAACTTGGACAATAAGCAAAAAACAAAAACATAGTGATGATCAAAATCAGCCAAATAATGTTGTTTCCACAATCCTAAAGTATCGCCCTCGAGACATTTATTAATGACAAAGAAAATAATAGCTTTGCAGTGGAAAACCCTGGAAGATACAACTTGACCAGCAGTTTTAAATTAATATCCCCAGTAATAGACATATTGGCATCATGTACCCCTTACATGGTGAATACAAAGCTTCTTGTGTGATATTCTGCCAAACTGTATCAACTCAATCTAATCAGGAGCCCACCTGAGACAAACCAAAACCAAGAAACTGTCAACCAAGTAAGTGACCAGTACTCTTCAAAAGCTTAATATCATGAAAGACAAGGAGAGATTGAGAACTGTTCCAGATAAAAGGTGCCAAGGCTCTTAAGAACTCAATCCCAATGGAATCTTAGATCAGATTGTGGAACAGAAAAACTACATTAGTGATAGAATGTGGCACATTCATAACATCTGTAGTTTAGTTAATAGAAACAAAATACAAATTATTTCACATTATTTATTTTCTAGAACACTGAGCCAAAGAAACAAGCAAAGTTTGAGTCTTGGTATTAGAAAACAAATTACTAAAACAGGAAAAATTTCTAACAAATATTTTAGACATTTGGAAGAGTTTGAAATTATAAGGTGTATTTGAATTCAAGGTCAGCACAGTATTTCTCAGAATTTACTCTCAGAATTTTATCCCTAGAAGTGACCATGGAAACTCCCTGATCCACTAACCTCATTGTACCAAAGGGCAATTGTGAACCTAAATACATTCAGTGGTGGTCTTGTCACTTCCTTGTGGGGCCACATGTCCCCCAAATGCATGGAGGATATTTATTTGTAGCTTCACTCTACTTTCACTGCCCCAGATGTCAAAGCAGCTCTGTTTACCCCAATTCCTAAATTGATTAGTTTTCATTATTATTTTGAGTCAGAAGCAGGCACAGAAACTTGACCCAGGCTCACAGTAGAGGGACATGAAAGTACTTGGATATGAACCTGGGTGCATCTGACCTTAGAAAACATGCTTATGTTCTTTGAAGCGCTTTTTAAATTTAGTTGTTTATTTATACACAGAATAATGAACATATTATGGTGTACAGGTCCATGAGTATTGACAAATGTCTATAGTCACATGTCTACCACCTCAGTGACAATGCAGAATAGTTCAATTACCGAAAATTGTCCCCTGGTGCTCACCCATGGTAGTCAGCTTCTATCCCATCACCAGTCCCAGGGAACACTAGGGACTGTCCGTGAAGTTTTACCTTCTCTGAAATGTCATGAGAATGGAATCATATAGTATCTGGCTTCTTCACTTAATTCTGTATTTGAAAGCCATTGATGATGTCACATCTATAGTTTCTTCTTTCTAATTGCTGAGTATTATTCTATTTCAAGTTTCTCTCTTCATCTGCTCAACAGCATTTATCCAGATGGCTTCCAGCTCTGGCAATTGAAATAGAGCTGCTGTAAACATTTGCACACTGCTATTTCATATCTCAAGTGTTTATTGCCTTTATAAGAAGCTATCCAACTGTGTTTCCCAGTGTTTGATAGATACCTTGTATTCCCACCTACAGAGTATGAATTTCAGTTGCGCTTTATCCTCATCAGCACTTGGAATTGTCAGTTTTTTTCAGATTTTTTTTTTTTAGTTTTTCTAATAGGAACCTAATAGAATCTCATTTTAGCTTTTAATTCATTTTCCATGATGGGTTATAGTGTTGAACATCATTTCATGTGCTTATTTGCCTGTTGTATTGGTTAAGTGTCTGTTCCATTTCATTGGTTAAATATTCACATCTTACACCATTTTTTTTGAGTTTTTATAATTCATTTTATATTTATACATTCTGAATTTGTCAGAGATGACCTGCAAGGATCTTTTTTAACTGTGTATGATTTGTCTTTTCACGCTGTTAAGAGTGTCTTTCATGGAACAATTTTTAAATTTTTTTGAGGTTCAATTTACCAATTTTTGTTTTACTCCTATTCCTTTCAGTTTATTTAGTATTTGACTGCTCAGATTTTGATTGGAATCAAATTTCTTCTGTAAATAAACTTGGGAAGAATTAACATCTGAAACGTAGTAACTTTTCAAATTGAAGAACATGGCATATCTCTCCATTTATGTATTTTTTGACTGAATGTGTATGTGTAAGGTAGTGCTCTTTCTTTCCATTTTCATCACCTCTCCAATTTGCCTATTTTTGTTTTTAACTTTACATTTCATAGTCCTTAGGTAGTTGCTTTTTAGTCTTTTCAGTATGTTTAGTTGTAACCAGAGGGAGAGATTAGTGGATTAATTTCATCTTGTTTGGCTTGAAAGTCAATTGGTTTTAATTTAGGTGATCTAAATTCTTGTATGGTGATTCTATGGATTATGGAGCACCCCCAAAGTGACTTACCTGCATATCTTTCATTTTGAATAAACAAATTTTGGAACAGTTTCCCAAAGGTGGGATTATTAACTGCAAACACTATGATACCGAGATGAAAGTTCAAAGGACTCCTCTTGTTTAGGTGGGAGCTTAGGAGAGGGGGTAAACTCAAAACCATTTCCTTTTTTATCCAATAGCACTTACTGAGATTCAGGAACTTATTCCTTTCTTGACAGTGTCAGGATGTGTCATTTAAAAATAAATGAATTGAAAATTGATTTGACAGTTAACAGAATCACTGTCTGAGAACATTTCTTAGTAGGCACTGTCTTGCTGACAAATAACAAGGTTTAGCATATGATGCAGGATCTCACAATATCATTTATTTAGCCCAAAAGAGAATATAATTTCCTGTGTCCTAACACATCTCAGCTGACTGATAAACTCTAGCACCTTCCAAACAGATTATTAGCTCCTCTGTATCTTACGAAGGCTTATCATCAAAGAATCTTAAGGAGAATTTATATTCCAGTAAGGATAATCATCACATTTTTCATCATATCTGTAAGAATTGGAAATGACTAAACATGTTCTCTCAAGCACAATATAAATTGCCTATCTTATGTCCTATTTTTTGGTCTATTTGTATTTTTAGTCTGTTGTAACATAGGCACATGCAAAAATGTACTTGGTCTTTTTTCAGCTTTCTAGTTATATAATTCATGAGTCTTCAAGGTTGCTTTTATTATATATCAATGCTATTCTAGAGACTCTGAAGTCTAATTCTTTACTAAAGCAGTGTTACAGCATAGTTCAGAGCACTGACTGAGGTAACCAACTACAAAAAAATTATATATAATTATTTGATATACTTTTAGGATATTAATATATCTTTTATTAGAATGCAATTTGATTCTGCACTTGTCATTCAGAAGATAATCTGCACTGATGAACACACACATACCTGCATATATATGTGCTTATGTATACGTGAAACAGGTAAAATATTTAAATTCTTAGTAAGGGATAATACTTTTCTGTGAAAACCATTTAATGTTTTTAGCAAATTTATCTCACTAGTCATATTTTAAAGTTACATAACCAAATTAGAATGTATAAATCTCAGTGGGTTGGAAAAATTCAGGGACTTCATGGGGACTGAAGTGTGCTGCTTCTCTGCAAAAGTGTATGGGGATGTGCAGAAGTCCAACCAGCATGTCTTACTGGACATTTATTCATTCACTATCTGTACCCTAAGGCTGTGCTGAGTCTCAGGTTACAGAAACGATTAATACATGATTCTAGTTGTTTTAAAATGCCCTCAAGTAGGCCATTGTGAACTGATTTTAAAATAGAATTATAATTAACCTTTTAAATTAATATGTGGGCCTTCACTTAGTCATTCAAATGAGGGTGATAGAGCAATTGCATTGTAACTATAGACCTCTACTAGTTAAAACACATCACAGTGTATATGTAACTGCCTTATTCATAATATTTAGTTTTTTGTAGTTTGCAAATTGCATTTGAGTTATATATTTAATTCTTATTATCTTCTGGTTAGATTAGGCATGTATTGAAAGCTTCTTTATTCATGGAAGGGAAGTGAAAAGAAGTTGTGTCCTTCTCTCATTCATAGAAACAGTTGAGGGATGCTGGACCTGAGGCTTCCAGCCCAGTGCCCACTGTATCATCATCCACTGTTTCTCAACAGCTGGAGCTTAGCCTGCTTGACCATCATCCTGGGACTCAGTGCCAATGACACCTCACCAGGGAAACCCCACTTGATTAGATTTATTAAGATTCATTGACAGACTCACAGCTACTATTGTAATGAATTAAAAGCTTTCCAAGTAATGCTTTTAAATGTGCTTTGCTAACTGTAAAGTACCTGAGGCTAATTTTGTCTCCATTCTCCTTGTGAATCCCTGGAGTTTAACAAGCAGGTGTCCTTTCTGTTCTTGGAACATGCCTAGCTCATTCTGACCTCAGGGTCTTTGCAGGTTTCTTTCTGCCCAGGGTGTTCATGTTCTGACATCACTTGGGCTCTTCATCAGTTCTCAACACAAAGGCCAACTACTTAGAGAAGTTTTTCATCTCCATTTCAGTTAAATATTTCATACCTTGCCTTATTTTCTTCATAGAATGTAGCATTATTTGACAGTATTCATTCATATCTGTACTTTGTTTATAAATTCTGTGAGAGCAGTCATATGAACTGCCTTATTTATCACTTTTATCCCAGCATGTTAACAGTGTCATTTACAACAACATGGATGGAACTGCAAGGGAGAGTGCTATGTGAACTAAGTCAGAAGGAGAAAGAAAAATACTGGATGGTTTCACTTATCTGTGGAATATAAGGAAACAAAACAAAGGGTCAGATAAAACCAGACCAATAGTAAACACTAGAAATCTGACTATAGAATTGAGACTATGAGGGGGGGAGGAGGAAGAAGAGCATAGTAGGAAGGGGGAACAGTGAACTATGGTGGAGGACGATGGATGCCTTAGTGGTGGGTGTGCTGTGGGGACATATACTTAAAGGACGTGATTCAGAGATACCTATATATCTACCTATATATCTATATTACCTAAATCTATACCATCTCTATCACCATCTAAAACAATCCTGTGTTAATTCCCCATATCGGGAAAGACAAATTAGTTATTAAATTATTATCCCCCACCAGCTTTCTTCCTGGCTAATATATAATAAATTCACAAGGATATAGTCTCCTCACTTCTACATTTACAGAGCCTATCTCAGTGACTGACACACAGTAGGCACTAAGTAAGAATGGGTTTCGTCATTATTTCTTGCTTACATATGTTTATAATATGTGGTTTTTGTATATGGCTGAATACATTTTGTTTGCTTGCTCGTGGGTACTGAAAGATTGGTCTATCTCTCAAGTCTATCTGGGTACAAACTCACCTTCTTTTCCTTCTCCCATTCATAGGACTATACCTTGACAATGTACTTTCAGCAAGCCTGGAGAGATAAGCGGCTGTCCTATAATGTAATACCTTTAAACTTGACTCTGGACAATCGAGTGGCTGACCAGCTCTGGGTGCCAGATACCTACTTTCTAAACGACAAGAAGTCTTTCGTGCATGGGGTAACTGTCAAGAACCGCATGATCCGCCTGCATCCAGATGGGACAGTCCTTTATGGCCTCAGGTCTGTAATTTTATTTCAAAATGTAACCTTTCCTGAATGATGCAATCATGGCTTTTCATTAGAGGGAAGTGGTGTGCTGTTTACTCCTTCAGTTCTGCTACTAAGCACTTAAACCTCCTGTCCAGTGGACAGCTGAGAGCTTAGGGTAGCATGTTTACAAAGAGACTTATCCCAGATAAGGCTGAGTTTTTGTCTGAATTATCTTCTAATATCAGTAGCCACTCCTAAAGCTGTTTTCCCTAAGGAGCAGGGAAAGAGCTGAGACATAGGACTTCCTTATAATGGCAAAAAATGAAGAATGCCACATACTTGTTTGAACGTGGTCGATGCTGTTTCAACAACTGCTCCTGAGCTGCGTGAACTGGACCTGGTCCTCTGACGAATGGAAGGCTCCTTTCGCCCTCTCACCCTCTAAGGAGCAATCACACTAGCAAATAAATGAAGTCGTTATCTCATGTTTATTAATAATGAATTTGCACTAGTAAATGTATTATGTCAGTAACAGTTGGTGTGCTCTGCTCCTTGGGTGAGGATGACTTGCAAAATTAGATGAGTTTCTTCTTTCTAAAGTTTATTTTTGAAGCAGTAGATAGTTTCCTGGGAGGGAAATGATGAAAAAAGTTATCTGCCTGACTTGGAAAACAGTATTATAAAAAGAATTCTGCTGTTTGATAGGGGAAGAGGCTCTAAATTCTGAAGTGTTCAATTGCCTCTGATTTTTTCTGTTTTACAGAAATAGGTGACTACCCTCTTATGAGAATGATGATAATGACAAGGGTATTTTGTGAGTGTGTTTGAACACTTGTTAGGGGTCAGACATTGAGCTAAGTGCTTTCCACTCATTATTACAGTTAATTACAACAACTCAGAAGTTAGTCACTGTTGTGATCTTTATTGTCAAATGAAAAACGGAGGCTGATGGAACTGGCCTAAGATCACAAAGACATTAAGCTGTGAAAATGGGATTTAAATTATGTTCCAAGTTCAGAGTCAGAGCTCTTCACCTCTGCCCTAGGAGACTTCTCACTCCCACGATGTTTTTGTACATGTTCTATCTTTAGCTCATTTTCATTATCTGTTATATGCCGTTATAACAGATACCTATACATTATCACTTATACATTATCTGGGAAGCTTGTACATTATACATTATCTGGGAAACCTGCTTCTTTGTTGATCAGACATGTAGAGAAAATGGAATTTGACTATTGAGGGACGTGAGAGAGGGCGAGGGTAAGGAAGAGAGTGTGTTTGTATTTGGTTTAGGTGAAGAGATTAATTAGACACAGGTCCTGCTTATCGATGCATCTCAGGAAATGGAGAAACAGGAGAGATAAAGTAAGCTGACTGGCTAAGTCTGAAAAGAGTTTGAGTGGTGGGCTTCGAAGTGCTACCAGAGAGAATTGTGGTATCAGATACAATTTGCTAGGCCTCCTACTCAGTGTCAACCACAAAACAAGGTGTCACAAAGGCCTTGATGAAAGAGTGACCATGTATGGGACTGGTGAAGGGATAGCAGATGAAAAGTGTTCAAGATTTTTAAGAGTTAGTAACAGGAAGACAGTCCTGAAAAGGCAGAAGGAGGCATAGGAATACACTCCCCACTAGGCAATGAATGAAGTGAGAGGACTAGCAAGTGACGAGCTCTGGCTCCACTCTGGCCCCACTGCCCTTTTACTAAGAGGTGACTTCTGCTGTGTGGCATGTTGAGGCACAGGGTCACATCATGTCAAGAACTTGATAGTGGCAAAGTCATCAGTCCCAGTAAGGAACGTTGAAAGGAAGCAATAGAAACCTACACTGGAAAATTTTTAAATATCAAGGCATTGACCAAGAAATCATGTAGAGTAGGCCTCTGAGCTGAATTCCAGGCACATTCAAGGCAAAATTTAAGGGCCTGAGCTCCCTTCCTAAAATCCAAAAAGATTGGCAGGAATGAGGTGGCAGGCGGAGAGGCCTTAGAAGATCTGAATAAGCTTCTCCTACTGGTTTTTTTTTTCAGTGCAGTTCTTAGGCAGTAAAACATATTACAGATAGAGAAAGTAGTATGCAAAATGTCAGTGCTTGATGAATTCCATGGTGGATGGATAGGTGCACATTGTGGTGTCATTGCAACCTATCTCCATGTTTGAAATTTTTCATGTTAAATATGTAAAAGAAAAAAAAATTGTGATGTTCTGGAGGCCCAGGAATTTCTCATTCTGTTCTCTAGGAAATATCACTCAAGATTTAAAAGCCTGCAGCCAGGGAATACTATTTCTGATCTCCTGGCGCTTGAGACTCATCTATACTTTCAGTTGCTGTGTCTGAAAATGAGGTCATGTCCTCTGAGTAATGTGCGGCTCAGACAGTGGGATCCAAGACCACGGACGGAGGGATCCATGACCACAGATGCCAGACTAACCCCTAACCCAGAGAGGATGACTAGCGCTCATCCTCCTGCAACCGGCCCATTGCTTCTGACCATACGCAGCAGGACCTCTCAGTCCACACGTGCTGGTGTATCAGTTTTGAATAGCAGTTAAGGATACCACCCAGCTACTTGTCAAGCTTCCATTAAGGTTACAGTGGCCTTGGAAAGTTGAGGAAGTGGAGCTTGGGATTTAGAAAGACAGAATATATTTTAGGCTAAGTTTAAACTGTTTCCATTCTGATTTGTTTTTGGTTTCCCCATCACTAAACACACAGATTAGCAACTCGCTATCAGTCATTCTATTGATCTTCAGTTTGCTAATTATCAGGAAACAGAGTTCTAATGCTGTGTAGGTATATAAATGTACACAAATGGGGCAAGACATCCAAGTTCCTTAACAAGTATAATGACAATGGGAACCAGATTTTAGTTTGAACTTTTGATATGATCTTCTCCAGGTTTTAATTTCCACCTATATAAAAAGGGAAGATGAATTAGATGATGTCAGTTTTAATTTTTACAACCCAGTCACCAATGATCAATGAATCAAAAAACAAATTATAATCTAATGTTACACTAGAAAATAAAATTATGTATCTGACATAGCGTAACTATTGGTGAATACTAAGTGCTTGAGTTTACTTAATAATTAATGAATAAAGGGATGATGGAGATAATGTATAAGTAAATGGAATGCTAGACCTCAGAAAACTTTAAATGCCAGGTCAGTAATTCTATGTTATAGCATTTTACCCCAGTTATCTTTCCATGATTCTGTGAAGTGAGACATGAGGCCCTCTGTCTAGAATGAAAAGAGTAGGAGGGAGACAGTGGATCCAAGAGAGTGGGGAAGGATTTGGCCACACATATCTAGAGTAAAATGAGTGGAACCATTAAAGGAACTTACAGGATTGTCAAATATGTTAAGGGCACAGACTTACAGTAGAGCCACTTACCCCCAGTTGTTATGTTTGGCAGCCTGAGATCAAGAGCAAGGAAGTTAGATGCCTGGCCTGGGACCCAATTGGCCTTGAAAAATTCCCCTATAGACCAAGTCCAGGACCTCATTTGGCACAAGCACTTGGTGATTTCCATATATTGCATGTTGTATGATTTCTCTGAAACCATGCCTTTTATTTTCATTGCACTCTATCACATATCTATATTCTCAACTTTGTTTAAAAATCTAAAGGAAAAATTAAGGAAGGTTATGAACAACACTTTTATTTTCAAGCCTATATATACAGATCGTGACTAAAGAATACTGAAATCCTTAAGTGTAGGTTGTCCCCTTTATTCTTGGCTGGTTGATAGTGCAGTTAAGCAAAGTTGATCATAAAATCAAATTTCTGTCTTTTATGATACTCTGGAGATTTCTGTCAGGAGATACTCTGTCAGGGAAAAATATTTTCTTTGGAGTTCAACTGACAAGGCAGAAGAATTCCTAGCAATTTATAAAGCAAATATATCTAACAGATCGATTGTATTTGTTCCAAAATGAAATTGGCCCAGTCAAATCATTTTCAGAACACTTCAAGGAGAAATGATGTGAAAATATAGAATTTCTGGTAATGAAACCAGCTAAAACATTGGCAAGTAAAAAATCAGGTTTATAAATTTAGAGTGTTACTTAGGAGACACTTGTTAGATTTCAAAAGCTAGTGAATATTTACACTGGGCAGAGAATCAGGAGACCTGCATTCTAGTCTACTATTAGTGGTTCTTATAATTACTAACCTTAATAATTTCTAAGTTTTATTATAGCTTCCAAAATCCCATATTACTGTGATTTTGCTAATGTGTAGCATGTATATTTTCAGGACTTCCACCTCCGTTTATTTAACATGACATTTTAGTGCCATGGCATTTGAATGTCCTGAAAAAACTCTTCTGATTAATTAAGTAATTAAGAAAGCAAAATCATAATCATATATTCAGATGTATAAGAAAACCCAAATTACTAATTGGTGACTTTTTAGCATAACAATTTGTATTTTATTAAAATTTAGAAACTAAACCCAAATTGGACTTCATATTACTTCATAGCATACAAATATGATAGTATTTCATCACACTTCTCAAAACTCCCATAAGCATAATTAAAGCAAAACACTTTTCTACTATGAGCTGATAAATGGTTATTGTTAAAATTTATAAAATAAATGTTTTTGTAATTTCAATATAAAATATTGAAAATAAAGTCACCCTTAATTCTATAGAGATAACCACTATCTGCACCTTGCTTTGTATACTTCCAGATATTTTTCTAGTAAAAAGAGATATAGGTAGTTTTTTGTAAAAAGGCTCACATTGTACATAGTATTTTATGATCTTATTTTTTTTGTAACAATCAGTGTATCACAAACATGGTTGTCATGTTCTCACCATCTTCCTTCACCGTTACAGGACATATTTTAAATAGGTTTCTTTATCCAATATAGGATATAGGAATTTGCTCTATAAAACTTACTTAATATTTTAGTGACAAGCAGACCAAACTACTTGTAGCTTGGCTTATAGCATAGTTATGTTGTTGCCATTTGTAGTATCACTGATTAATGTCTCAGGAGATGTACTGAGGCCGATTTTATGAGCACAGTTCTTAGGGAAGGAATGGCTCTCTTACTCTCTCGGTGGTCGCTGACCCATCTAAAAATAGTTGTCTTTGAAGTAAGGGGGGGGTCCTTGACTGGCTATGTCTACACACCTCCCATATGTAGCATTAGATCAGAAACATGTCACTTCTGATTAAAGGTTCACATTCTTAAAGAAAGATCCAGCAGGAAGCAGAAGGTAATTTAACCACCTCCTGCTATGTATGTTCTGTCATTGGGAAAATGGCAAAGGATAATGTTAGCCTGTAATGAATTTAGACAGTCAGTGTTTTATTAACTTTATCTTCTTCTTCTCCTAAAGTTTTATCACAGCGAGTAGCTATCCCATACTGAAATATTGTCTAGCAAACATTAATATGCCCATTTTTTAACTCTATTTCCTAATTGGTTCGATTTATTTTATGGAAATGTTGAGTAAATGTGTTTTGTCAAGCAGAGCAACAGAGTTTTAAGAGTATCAGTCCTCCTGAATTTGTGACCTTACTTTTGGGTCACACTATTATTCACAGGCTCGCGAATGTATCTACATACAGCAAAGCTATCCTTAAGTACATTCCGATGGAAGTACTGGCACCTTCCAGATTGGGTCCTGAAAATACTGTCATTATGGAGAGCAGCCATATCCTCATTTTATTTCATTTCATCTTGTGTTGTTTTATGTGAGTAAAGTATTTCCAAGTGGATTATTTAAATTGCTATGTGTGTCTATTACGAGTATGAGTTTATTTATAAATATGCTTATACCTATTAACAGACATATATATCAAGGTGAAAGAATCTATGTGTACACATGTGTATAGATGTATATATGCGTATGTATTTATCCATGTGTATATAAAGAAGAAAAAAGCGTTTTTCTACACACACAGATGTGTACATGGACACACATATGCACATGTACATATACATACTTACCTACAAGCTAATTTATGTCTATTTATACCTATAGACAGACATGTGCACAAAAACATATATACAAAAGCAAAACTTTTACAAGCACGTACTTTGTCTTCAGTTGGTCTTTGTGTTAACACTAAACAGTAGCCAAAGGGATATCTTTAAATCAAATCTAGAAGCAGTGCACATTGTCTGCAGCGTTCATTTATAGATGAGTCTAATCACATTTGTAACACATTTTACACCAGACTGATTTCATAAAAACAGTGAATTTGCTTGGAAAATAGGGAAAACACAGTTAGACTAGATAGCTCTGTAATCAGTTCACTCATGATAGAGTTTTAAGCAAATATAATGAACACTGGCATAATGAGAAAGTGGTCGTAATAGTGGTAATAACTGTTTTTGAGAACTTTCTATATGTCAAGTCTTGACATTTCAACAAGAAACAGTCCTGTGAAGCAGGCTACATTTTTCTCCATTTTATAGGTTAGGAAATGGAGGCTATAATTTAAATAAATAACTTGCTAGTTAGTTCCTTGCCTCAGAATTGAACTCAAGGCCCATGATGCCAGTCATCTAAGAGCTGTGAGAATGCAGTCCCTGTCCAGGTAGATGGATGCAAAAGACTCTTTGTGAAAGCAACTATTTAAAAAGAAATGTGGGTGTACAAACAATGGAGACTACTAAAAAGATTTTTTTTAAATATTTATGTATGTATTTATGCATAGAAGAACTGGGGTGTAGGCCAGAGGTGTGGGGGGTGAGAGGAGTCACCAGAGACAGAATGGGGAGTGGAACAGGCAGATTGACTGAAATACACTACTGAGGGGAGCAGTGGGCAAGACAGGAGAGGTCTGCTGCACCAGCTCCCGGGCTCGGGATCGAACTCAGGCTGCAGTGCTGAGAGTTAACCCCTATGCCACCAGGGAGGCCCTAAAAAGAACTTCTGATGTCACTGTCCCTTCTAAAAAATTTGCATAGTCATTATTCATAAATAGCTGAGTGGGCTCTAAGTCTTTAACAACACTCCACAATGGGGGCCTGTGCACTTATTTTGGCTAACCTATCTTATTCCCATACATAGAGCATGTATATAATATTCCTGAGGTGTCACTTAATATCACCTCTACTCTTCATCATGAAAGGATTCCTCCAGTGGAAATGAGAAGTCATTTTGGTTTGACTTTTCTGAATAATCCAGTTCAAGGAAAGCAATGTCATTATAGTTCGGGGTCTAGAAATTTGGAAACTCTCTTCTACTTGAGAACTATACACCATGGTTTGCAGTTTTAATAGACTTGCGGACTAGAGGAAAACAATCACTGTAAGTTTAGATTAAGTCTCAGTTTAATTAATTAAATATGGAAAAGTTTAGTGGAAACCTGGAGACCACTGGGTTTGGTGGCTTCCAGAGATTCTGAGAGGTACCTTGTCCACAAGCTTCTCAGCTGGATTGAAGAAATTTGGTTCTTACTTATCATCCAGGAGGCAATTACCTGAGGAAGCAGTACATGTTCATGTGGAGGATTTAAAAACATTGTCTCTTTCAAATTCTTTTTTTTATTGATAAATTTATTTATTTATTTATTAAAATATATTTTTATTGTTATTTATGTCTTTTACATTTTGTATTTCCCTTGGGTAACCCACCACCAATTCACCCGTGATCCATCTCCATGGTCCCTTGTGTTCTTTTCTACTCCATTTTGTGCCCTTATCCTCCCCTCCCCCCGCCCCCCTACCCACTGAGTGTCTCTCTCCTATTTGGTTTCCTTATAGTCCCGTTATAAGTGAAACCATTTGATATTTTTTGTTTCTTTCTGGCTTATTTACGGAGTATGATCCCCTCTAATTCCATCCATGTCGCTGCAAATTGCATGTGTTTATCTTCTTTGAATGCTTAATAGTATTCCATTGTGTATATGTACCACATCTTCTTGA
>PVIJ01011330.1:0-55264 GCA_004024925.1 Scalopus aquaticus
GGTACATAATAATGTAAAGTATATAAATTAAATAAAATTAGATTAAAGAAAAAAAAAGAGAAAAAATGTTAATTAACTCTAAAAAAATAAAATGTATACTTTATAATTAAAATATATATATAATTGAACAATAATTAGTTTATAATTATTTTTGGCTAAAATAGTTATTTTTTTTTTACCCTATTATTCAGAATTTCACTTGTTCAATGTGAGTGGTAATACAAGATGAAGTAATGTTGCTTCCCTTAAAAAATTTAGTCTAGAGTGGAACAAAAGTTTTACAAATAACTAGACCTGCTGCAGCTGTACTTCAAAGTAGCATAAACATCTAATTGAGGGTTCAGAGGGCAAAATATAACTTTTAACTGTGTCAGTCACTATTGCTACCATTTATTTCTGATATCCCAACAACAATGCAATTAAGTATTAGCCCCAGTTTATAATTTTTTAGAGTTTATTTTATATAAGGGTGACACATTTTTTTACTTCTTTTCACCTAAAATTTATACATATTGCAAGATGACTTCAGAAAGCCTTCATAAATAAATTCCCAGTAAATATTTTTCATTAAGCTTATACTATGTTAGTTATGATTATGTATTTTAATATGTAATCATCTTTCACATCTTACAAATAAGTATATTTTACTTAAAACAGTTATCTTCAAGTGTGGAAAAGATATTTAAAGGGTAAAACCATGACAATACTTCAGTCTTAGCCTGTTAGCATTTCTGCTTCTGTGATATACCCATCCTGAGGTCTATCAGAATTTGGTCTGTAAAAGTGCCTACATCTTTTGCCAGACACACACAAGATACAAACTCCCCAATAAGTCATGTCTAATTCAGTGATTGTTCACATTTCATTACACAAGGCCAAAGATTCCTGGGGTATTCTTATTTCAAAACAAACAAAATACCAGCAGAGCTAAGTCTTTAACAATCCCTGTGTTCTCTGAAATAAGAATTGTTTTTCACTAAGATTTAGCTTTTACTAATGAAAACACAATTTTGGAGACAAGAAAGAATGAGTCCAAATTACACAAGGTAAAAAAGCTTAAAGTCTTACCATGTGGCCAAGGTGAGCTTTGAGGTTGCCCAAGAGTTTTCCCCTTTTGGGTGTAACTTGGTTTGACTGTATATCTGACTTTTCCAGGTCGATTTATTGGAAAGTTATGAACATGTTGACTCTCTCTAAAGTAGAAATCACATAATTATTATATTCCTAGAATCTCTTATCAGTGATAAACTGTATTTCAAAAAGTCCAAATTCCAGCTAGGACTGATAACAATCACTTGATACTGTTTTTTTCTGTCAGTCTCAGTATACACTTAGAACAAACAGTTCTTCATATCTCATATATCAAAATTTAGTATTTTTTTCCCAAAGAAATTATATTTGGCTCTCTCTCCATTTCAAATTTTCCATATATTCAACAGTTATTTATGTATGTAATATTCTGCTTTATTTTAGAAAAGACTGAAGGGTAGTTTCTGGCATTCTGAGTATACCCCAAACTACACAAATACAAGTGATCTGATTACATCCATATTTGTATTGGCAGTGTTTCCTCTAGGCTCTTAATTTGTGTGATGTATACTTATAACCCTAATCATTATTTTGTCAAAAATGGTGATTTTTAACACTTTACTGTCAATTCATGTTCACCTTAATGCAATTACCAATCAGTATGATTTTGTGTTAGACATAAATAAGAAAGTTTACACTTGGCTACCTTTGTCTTTAGCCTTCTATGTTCAATTAATCTGTGCCTATGTAACTCATCTCCAAACCAACTAAAGGTCATTAATTTAAGAATAAACATAAAACAATGTCTACAACTTAATCAGAAATAACCAGACAAAGTAGAAAAGGATAACAGAAGAGTAAGTTGGTAAGGGTTGTTTCTGCAAGAGGGAAGTGCAACGAAGAAAGAGGAAGAGCAGTTAGGCAAATTATAGAAGGAAATGTTAATGCAAATTACAGAAAAGAAGTAAATAGAATTGAATAGATATCAAAATTATGCTAGGTATGCTAAAGTGTACTCTATTGTAGCCTAGAGATATAATGCCAATTTGTCTTTCTCCCTGTGTACTCTATAAACTTATAAAGATTTAATAATTAGAGTCACTTTTTTAATTATAATAATTTTAAACATTGTAGATATAAACACACTGAACTTGAGTCACAAAAGTATTACATTACTTATCACTCCTGACATTATCTGCCAAATAAGATACTAAACCTTGTTTTACCTTCTTGGAGAAAGGGAATGTTGCCATCTGGAAATGTGAGCAGTTCTGGATTTATTAGGCAATAGTTTCTGTGCAGTTGTTGGTAGTTGTACTGATTCAGCCAGAAGTTCACTCATTAGATTGTATGCTTGTGAGATTCGACGACTGTAGTGGTCAGAGAGTACCAATCTTTAGACAAAGAAATAACAGTAAGAGTCACTTTCAGTTCGAACATAGTGTTTGAAAACCACCTAGCACTTGTTTTTTCATTGCAAATTCAGATTTCAGATTTCTGAAAACTGTTAGGTAGTATTATCAAAGGTATTTATAGCCTCTGGGGTATTTTCAAAATGTACATACAAATCTGGATTATGAAGAGGGAAACGGCAGAAATAAGTCATAAAAATTGAATGGAATAAACACTCCTAAGAAAGCCAGTGGAGTCTCATTATTTCTCTTGCAGTTATCTCCCAATATTTTCTATTTGCTGACAAGAGGACTTCTGCAAAACCACAGAATTCCTCCAGCATTATCTCCACTGTTGATGAGAGGATACTCAGGGTAAACCACCAAACTCACCTGTCTTTTTCATGTTTCATCTTTTGTCTCAGCCTGATTTCTCTTGAAGTCATGTAAAACTGCACAAGAGATATCCAGTTAGTTCATTATTGTACAGTTTCAGTAATCCACATGAAAATCCTATTAATCAATTTTAATAGGAAATTAAACCATACTTTTGCTATTTAGAAAAAGCAGTGTCATATTTAATGGTGTTTCCTATCTCAGCACAAAAAATAAAAATGTTAAAGAATGTAATTAAAACAAAACCCAGCTTAATAAATGAAATGCAGACTTACTGGATTGTTCCTGGGGCAGAAAGGATCATGTTCTTGCCCTCTCTTTTCTGCCAGTTGGTTTAAGTACTCTGCCATTCTTTCTTTTCGTTTTCTTTTCATCCAGACTTGAATCTCTTTTCTCTGCTTCTCAGTTCTTTGTGGATGTCTACCAGAAGAACGCTGAATCCTGAGAAATTTAACAGTCACAGGACCATTTGATTTTACATTCATCATGGAGGTAAGAAGTATCACAACTAAACTGTTTATTTGGAAATAGTTTGTCACAGCACAGTATGACACTTCTACTCGCTAATTAATTTGATCCAATATCCACTGAAAATGAACACAAAAGGTACCAGTGGTCTCTTCAGTCTTCATCTTACTGGACTTTTCAAAAACATTCAATATAATTGGCTTTTCCTTTCTGCTTTACACTCTCTCACCTGGTTCTATCCTCAAAACACTATGTAATCCCCTACATTGATTTTTCTTCTCTGCGCAATGTTAGTATCATTAAAGTTCTTATAAGGCCTTTTTCTTTTTTTTAACCTATAACACTGGTCAACAGTGATATCATTACTGACTTAAAAAGGCCCTAATCTGTAGTATTTTGGTGTGCTGAACATGAATATAACCCTAAAAACTTCTTATTAGCTCTCGTTTTGAAGATATTTCATATAATACATTTTATATGTTTCACCATGTAAATTTATCCAGTAGGACTGCAACAACATCCTAAATCAGCCTAGAATGATGTAATATTGCATCGCATTGCATAATACCATCATGCACACATCATCCAGAGTTGATTGCATCATTTCCTGATGCAATGCAATACTATTGCCAGGCAGCTGCTGAAGTAAGCTGACGTCAGCAGTGCACTATATAAAGCCCTGTCGGAAAGGTTCAGCACTGAAAAATATTTCAGACTTTGTGCGAGACAGTTGAAGCTACTATTCCATAGAACTGTTATTATTTTATCCATTTAGGCACAATACAGAACAGTAATGCCTCGAAGTGTGTTAACAGTGTGGACAATTTCTGCTCTATTTGTGGGGAAGTGATATTTGCCAACCAGAAGAGAAGTATCACTTCTCAAGTGAAGAAGGCTTGTCATCTTTACTTCGGATGCAAGGTTGGTGACCAAGACAAGCCTTGGGCCTCACATATGTGCTGTGCTACATGTACAACATAGCTTTCACAGTGGTTAAGTGGCAAAAGACCTTCAGTGCCGTTTGCAGTTCCCATGGTGTGGAGAGAGCCAAGCAACCACATAAAAGACTGCTACTTCTGCTTGGTTCCTCCTCTTTCGGGTGGAATAATGAAGCAAAAGAAGTCGAGAAGAGTCTACCCAAACATTCCTTCTGCATTGACTAGTTCCACATGGTGAGGGAGAATATTCCAGCAGAATATTCTCTTGATTCATCTGATGAGGACAAGGGTGAGCCGACCTGTTCTTCTCCTGTTCCATCAGCATGCAGTGATCCAGATTTTCACTGAGGTGCATCATCAACCCCACACAGACGAACACAGGAAGAACTAAATGACCTGGTTCATGATTTGGACTTATCTAAGAACAAGGCAGAATTGCTAGGATCAAGACTCCAACAATGGGATCTTCTAGACGAAGATGTCACAATTACTTTATATCAAAAGCGCCACCAGCAGTTGGAGCCTTTCCTCAGAAAGAAAAGTACTCTGGTATTCTGTTCCGATATTGAGGGCCTCATGAATGCCTTAGAAATCACTCATGACCCATAAGAATGGAGACTATTTCTAGACTCTTCGAAACTGAGTCTTAAGGCTGTGCTTTTGCACAATGGAAACCGTCTTTCATCTATTGTATTCCTGAACAGCTGTACAAGAGACAAGCGAAGAAATCTAAGAAGTAGTCTATGACTTGACTTTTTACAGGTATTAACCGTAGGCCTAGTACTATTGGCATGCATTTTGTGATGTAAACATCCATTTATTGCAGATTACAAAAAAAAAAAACTAGAGCCAAAATTAGAATTTGACTGTCATATTCATGTTGAGCACATACAAACTGATAGGAAATGACTAATTTTATTTCAGTAACATGACTTTTGTAAAAATTTGTTGACCAGTGTAATCTATTCTTACATTATCTCAATCACTTCTAAAACATATAACAGAGATGACTTACAAGCTGCTGCCCTACTCACGCTTGTGCCTGTGCTGGCCGAATGCTGGCCTCAGCTAATGACTGAGCACGGCAGGGAGGCTATGGCTGGCCCATTCCTGCAAGAGACAAGACTTCTCTGATAGGTGACTGGCTTGACTGAAACTCTTACAACTACACTAAATTCTGAAATTCGACTCAGCCAGCCTTCCTCCCTCTTTCCTTCATAGGGAAGGGTAAGATTTATACAGTCCTGCTCGTGAATCACTAAACTTGGGGGTAATCTTGGGGCTCCCCCGATACAGGGACAGATCTACATTGGCACTGCAGTCTGTCAGCTCTCCGCACATCTTCCTGGTTCCTCTTTTCTTCTCCCCTTATAGAAGTTTCTCCCAATAAATCTCCAGCTCATCTAAAAATTTTTAGCACCTGTATTTTTTTTAAAGCTAACATACCAATAAATATTATCACCTGAATATTCTCGTGGTACTTTATAACATATCTAAAAGTACATTCTCTCTCTTGCTGAAGAAGTCACTATCATCTCAGTCACCCAATAATTTTCACTTCCTCCTGACAGCCTCCAGGTTTATCCACACTTGTTACCCTACACACTCCATTCTGAGCCACCTCATCTTTAGACCACTGGAGACCTCATTTCTAGTTTAATCCCTCTAGTTGCTGATCCCTCTACTGCCTACAGTTAAGTAAAGTACTGCCTCTGTCTCCATTTGCTACCAGCACATCCACCAGACACTCTTCTCCTGCATAATAATCTCCAGTCATCTCTAACTCCCTGCCCTCACTGAGCATCACATAACATTCTCTGTCTAGAGTCTCTATCTTCATTTACAAGCCCATGAATTTCTAGTGTTCCTTGGATATATAACTCAAATACCCAAACTGGGAAAGCTGTCTTCTTTGTCTCTTCTCTCTAGATACCATAGCACACCAATACTCTTATACTATTTTTTTTATAGTTCTAGCTCCATCCAAGAGTAGAAGCCATATTTTATTTTTATTTCAGCTCTTGATTTAATACATTATTGAGGAAATATTTATACTATGATCATTAACTTTAATTTAAAAAAAGGAAATCCCTATACATGTGATTGAAGGTAATTAAATGTGTTTTATAAGGAAGCAGGGACTTACATGGTCTTAATATGAGGTCACAAACAGTAGATAATCCCACTAATTGAAAAGAAATTGAGTTTTCTTTTTACATTATTTTCCAATAAGAGCCTTTAGGTTCAGCTTCTATTCACAAGGTGATTATCTTAACTAAACTAGCCAAGGGGATGTGCATTTCAGTGAAGCACTAGAAGAGAGCCAGCCTTTATTCTCTGGGGAACCAGTTCTTGGCCCAGGGAGGGTTATAAGGAAAAACATTTTAACCTAATGTTTCAGGAAAGACTTTTAAAAGTATCCTAAGGGTTAATATTTAGGGCAAAGTACTATGAACAAAATTATTAATTACTTCTAAAAATAGGATTAAACCTATGTTGTACTAAGATTGATGAGAACTTGGGAAACACAGGATACAGATATGCTTCATTAGTTCAATAAACCAGTCTAAATACTATTGAGGGAGGGAAGCAGAATGACATACAAATGTCATAAAATGTATTTACAAAGAAAAATCTAAGCTTTGAATTTGCTTCATTAAAAATGTATTAAAATATAGGCAGTTTTGCATATTCTTGATCCATAGGTATTTTAAATTGGTTACAAATTAATTCATTGGTTACCTGGAGATACGACTAGCTTGTTGTTGTGTTAAACCGAGCTCTTCACTAGAAACACCATCTTTTGTAATAAGGTCATCAATAATGTCTGCAATATCAGTCAATCCAGTCATCTGGAGTGGATCTACTGAAATACTTCAAATAGGAGAAATATGTCAGTATCTACAACTTAGAGTAAGCAAATATGAACATGTAAAACTATGCCTTCCAAGGGCATAAATGATTAACAAAGAATTATCGTCCTAATTCTTTAACTCCAGTATCCCTTCTGGGAAAAAACTAATAATCAGTAATGGGTGATTTCATCCATGCTTTTAAAAAAACAAACATAAGGCCCAGAAGGAAACCGCTACAGGTTCTGTCCACTGAAAGTTAATATCTAGCAAAAGAAATATAGCAAATGTAATCTATTGTATTCTAATTACCTATGCTGATACAATGAGGGATATCACAAACTTCAGTTTCTTAAAACATTCCATTCCCAATGGGCATTTATTATATTCGTTTAATGAAAAATATGTAGTACAGAAATTGACATACACACAAAAAAACAGAAATTCCAGAAGACATAATACATACCCATCTTTAAATAATTTGTACATTCTTAAGATAGTTACCTCTCAAATAACTCGCTACTGTTATTCACACCTTAAAAAAAGAAACAGTATTATTAATAAAAATTTCAGGTCACTTAGTTTTTCTAGTTTGAATTATTAACTTGATTTAGCAGAAACTGAAATATTTCTAAGCCTCCAATTTTTAAAGATACATATATATAGCATATTCGTACTCCTCTTGAATATATAACTTAGTAGTGAATATTATCCACATTTTAAGATATTACTTCTCTAATGCAGAATAATCTGAATATATACATCAGAAGGTACAATCTTTCTTTGCTTTGCTTAGTACATAGTTTAAAATACTAGAGTGCAATATACTAAACAACAACAAAAACAAACCTCTGATGATCTTTAAGTAATATATTTGGAAATACATCTAATTTAAATCCAAGAAGGCTTTACTTGAAGGGTAAAGTATGATCTAAAGATAATTTTTAAGCCTTATCCAATATTAACTACATATCTTTAAAGCAAAACACAATCTAGACAATTTTCTATTATGTTTTACCCTCAAAGGGAATTGAGCTAATATAGGAAAAAGTGTTATAAACATCTCATCTCAAAAACATTTTCTTGTTAAGATTTTCTCATACTAAGATAAATCTACCCATTCCTTATGACTTATACATTAACATGTTCTTAATATTAAATAATTTTGCTTTCTTAAGCACTTGTTTTGCTTTATTTATTACTCCCCAAATCAAGTATTTTACATTATTTTATTTTCACAGTCTGGGCATTCATGAGTTTTTGATAGCAATCATCTAATTTAACTATTAAGAAAAGCCTCCTGGGCCTCCCTAGTGGTGCAACAGGTTAAGTCTCAGCACTATGAAGCTACTGGCAGCCACCGCAACATGAGTTCATCCTGGCGAGGGACCTGACCCACATGGCACAGCAGACCTCTCCTGTCTCACCCGCTGCACCCCTCAGCAGTTATTTCAGTAGATCTACCTGTTCTGCTCCCCACTCTGTCTCTGGTGACTACTTTCACCCCCCCTACACACACCTCTGGCCTGCACCCCAGTTTTTCTACGCAAAAATAAAATCTTTTTAACAAAAAAGAAGAAATATTCTTAAAAAAAAAAGCCTCAACTACTGAAAGAAAAAATAACAGTGGTGTAAGTATAGGTTAATCAGATAGATATAAAAGGTCTGATGACTACTAAGATATGAAACTCAATCCTTTTATCGAAGAGAAGAAATGTGTTATATTCGAAGTGTTATATGCCTTTGAAAGTGGTTATACAGGAAGATATTATCCTTACTTTATTTTAAAACCATTTTTCGAACTCTCCCTTTAGTAAATGCTTTCACAATTTACTAAATAATAAGATCAGCTTCATTGTTTGAAAATCATAATTCCTTTTTTTAAATTCCAAACAATGAACTCCTCCTAATAATCTACTTCATTTGCCAGGAATGCATCTAAATAATTTATGGCTGTTACCAAAAATTAAATCCATCCTCAGTGAATAAATTCTGTGCCATTAATAAGAACACTCAGAAGTGCTAAGAGATAGTCACATTCAAAAAAGGAAATCTAAGCTATATTTCAGCAGTGAAAAAAAAAAAGAATATACATCTTTCCCATGATAAACTTTGGAAAAGAAAACATGTTAGGGCAACTAAATTCTGTACTTTAAAAAAGTATTAATTTGGTTTCATTTTAAATTTGTATCATGCCATTTATTGAGATTTCTCTTCTTTTTTTTTCTCTCTGGCATCCTAGTTTAAGAAGCTATTATAATCCCCAATTAATCACTTCCTTGACCTGGTATATTAAATTAGTCTTTTCCTATTAATTTCTTTTCTTCTGCCTTTAAACTTTAAGGAGTTCGTACTTATACCCCTTTGACTTGATTTCCCATGTCTTTTCCATTTCCTTTTACCATCACAATTGTTATGTAGTCCAGACTTAAAGTTTATTGAGCCTGTCTTTGTTCCTAGCCTGCACTGGGGGACCTGCAAATTTTTGATATTAACATTTTAAGTCCCCAAAGTCCTTAAAACTTGGTATTCTGGACTTTCTAATGGCATGTGATATGATATTGTTAGCCTCTCACTTTTTCTTGAAAATCCCTTCATCAGAGTCTGCTTATCCATCTCCAGCACTGAGTGGGTTCCCTGTACATTCTAATGGTGACTGTTCACAGGCTAGTTTTGGGTGTTTGCCCTTTCCTTCTTTCTTGCAGAAAAAATAATGTACTTTCTAAGACTTAACTATATCATTAAGTAAAATGTTATTATATCTGTTATTCAAGCCCAAATCTCTCATAAAGTTCTACTTTGTCAAAAACTGGGTCCTAACCTTGGGCACCCATATGTCCCAGCATCACCTTCAACTGTTATATTTAGTTTCAAAGACTCTTAGAGTTTGACATCAGAAGTCATATATGTGTCTAGTGACACAAAAAAGCCATTCATTTTCATCTTCTCTTTTATCCATGTAATTGTGAGTACCATCAGTTGCCTATTTAGACTGCCTCCTTATTTCTTTTCCTGTCCTACAACATGACCAGGCCCTCATTATTTCAAAGGTCAATTTAATTTAGTAGCTCACGAACTCTATGCCTCCATGCCAGTCTTCCTCAAAACCTCATTATTTTATTTATTTATTTTTTAAAGATTTATTTATTTTTGCATATAAGCTGGGGTACAGGCCAGAGGCGTGGGGTGGTGAGAGGGTTCACCAGAGACAGAGAGGGGAGCAGAACAGGCAGATCTACAGAAATACACTGCCGAGGGGAGAAGCGGGTGAGGCAGGAGGTCTGCCGTGCCATGTGGGAATCACCCCTGCCGGGCGTGAACTCACATCGCCACTGCCAACAGCTCCACAGCACAGCACATAACTGCTGCGCCACCGGGGAGGCCCCAAAACCTCATTTTTATTTCTGTGCTCAGAGTTCTTCAATATTTCCCAAGTACAAAATGGAGCTTAAACTTCCCAGATACAATTAGAACTGTCTATACCCTACTCTCATAATCCTTTTTTATTAGACAATTCTTCCCCATAAAAGAGAAGAAAGTTACCAGTGACAAAGAACCCACAGGAATGAAACATTCTCAGAAAGATGCTTTACATACAGTATTCAAATCTTCACAAGAACTCTGTGAAGAAAAATAATTATCCCTATATGACAACCACAAAATGCAAAGACTCTAGAAATAATTTAGAGAAGATAATTATAAGATTAAAAGCCAGCTTCTTAATAGCATTTTTTACTTAAACAGAAATGGCATTTAAAACTAGCATTTTTTTAACTGCTTATATTATTTTAGTAATGGTAATAAAACATATTGCAAAAATTCAACAAAATCATCATTATTGATATCCAACATCTGAGGGCAAAAAATTTTTTCTCAAAGTCACTGTCAGTAGTTCTAAGTTGCTGTTGTATTTACTATGCCCTATTATTCATATGACAAAATGTACTCATTAGGACTAGTACATTTAATTGCCAGCTCCAAATGAAATGGAGCAAAATGCAGGACAAACTTTTTTAAGTCTCAGAATCCTCAACTGTAAAATGGAATGATTATAGTCACAAGTCAGGCCTAAACCAGTGTTGATGTATATAAAACATCTGGCACACAGTAGAGGCTCAATAAATTATAGCTATTATTTTGCTTTCACAATTAAAACTCGATGGTCTCATAATTGGCAGAGTTTGAATTTCTCCACACTTATAAAAAATCAGTTCTTAAGGTAATTCCAGTTACTATTACCTAGTATTAATAAGTTACACAGACATATAACACATACTTGCAGTACATCTTAGGAAGGTACAAAAAGACATAGTTCATGGGAATGACACAGTTTTTACTTTCCCTTCCTCTGAAATTTATAAATATTGCAAAATGGCTTCACAAATCCTTCATAACTATATTCCCAATGATTACTCTTGGTAACTTTATACTGAAAAACAAGAGTATTGATGAAAAAAGTACAGAGAAATACCAGGAGAAGTTGTATTCTGGTCACTGGAAAGGCTGACGGCTGAGTCGGCAGAGGGAAACACATGTGTTTTCTGACTAGATTGAGTTTCTGTTACTGAAAATCCAGCTTCTGAAGTCTCTTCTTTACCACTTTGATCTTCCTTATCTATGTGAGTTGGGAAATGCACTAACCAAAGTACATATTAAAATGAAAAGAGAATATATAGAGAAAAATCAAATGAAAAGATATAACAATTCAATTGGACAACAGTTATACTAGAAATTTGTAACTTCTTATTTTAATAACTTCTATAATGCAAACATTTAATAGAATATTTAAAATCAAAATTCTCCCATAGAAAAGTAATTTTAAATCATTTCACCTTCTGAAAACATGATCGACTGGGATAAATAGGCAGAAATGCTAAATTAAAAGAAAGAATATTATACGACCAAGTTCTATGAATAAAGTCCCTGATGACAGAAAAGCAAAAGGAATGTTAATTAAGCTGGGTTACAAGCAGGCGATGATGCTAAGACAGTGCACAGAGGAACAGGAGAAGTGGCTTCTGTAGCTTGGAGTGAGGGGAGCTGACAGACCTTCGTATCGCCCAGATTACTAAAGGCAGCTCTGTCCATACCGTAAGGGTAAGAAAAAACTCTGCCCTGGAGAAGAAACAAAGTTTTCTACCTGCCTGAACAGGAGATGGGGGAAGTCAAATCCAAGAAATCAAAACCACTGTCTTGCTACAAGCAGGTAAGAGATGTGAGTTTATATTATGTCCAAGTTTTACTGTATGTATTGTAATGGCTGTAGGCTTCTGATATGTGGCCTTTATTATGTTGAGCTGGGTCCCTTCTATTCCCATGTTGTTAAGAGATTTTATCATAAATGGATGCTAAATTCTGTCAAATTTTTCTCTGAATTTATTGATATATTTTTCTTTTGTTGATGTATTACATTGATTCCCATATAGTAAACCACTCTTGCTTCTCTTCAAGAAATTCCATTTGATCGTGATGTCTAATGCTTGTAATATATTATTGAATTCAATCTGCTAGTATTTTGTTGATTAATATTCATCAGGGATTTGGTCTGTAGTTTTTTTGTGCTGTCTTTGATTGGTTTTGGTATTAGGGTAATACTGACGTCATAAAACATATCAGAAACCATTCCCTCTTCTTGAATTTTTGACAAAAATTTGAACAAGATGGGCGTACATTCCTTAAAGCTTTGACAGAATTCACTTATAAAACCTTCTAGCCCTGAGTTTTTCTTTTGGAGGAGATTTTTATTGCCGTTTCATTTTCCGTGATTGTGGTCAGGCTTCTTCTCTTTCTTCTTTGTTTAATTATGGTAAAATATATATTGTTCAATAAGTTTGTCTATTTCCAGAAGGTTATCAAATTTATTTGTGGCGAGCTATTAGCAGTAATCTCTTAACCTTTGTATTTCTGTGCTAACTTCTCTTTCAGTTCTTATTTTGTTTATTAATGTTTTTCTTTCTCTTCTGTTAGCCTAGCTAATGGTATATCAATTTTATCTTCTCAAAGAACCAACTCTTAGTTTCACTGATATTTTATATGATCATGTTGGCTTCTATTTCATTTATTTTCATTCTTACTGTTATTATTTCTTTCCTTCTAATCCTGGGCCACCTTTGTTCTATTATTTCTTTCCTTCTAATCCTGGGCCACCTTTGTTCCTCTTTTAAAGTTACTTTAGGTGTAATATCAAGTAATTTATTTGGGATTTTTCTTGCTTCTTAATGTGGGCCTATATGCAATTATTTTCCTCTTAAGACCACTTCTGTTGCATCCCATAAACCTTGACAGCATGAATTATAAACTATTTTGATATGTACAACATCAAAACATGGTACATATCAACAATTCCTCTGGGTCCTTGAAGAAACATTCCAGGATATTTATTAGAAAAAAAAAGTCATGAAACAAACAGGAAAGTAAGTACCCAAATGAGAAGAAATAAAAAAAGCTAAGAGTAAACATTTATGATAAGGAAAATTAAGAAATAGAAAAGACCATTTTAATAAACCAAAGTCTGGTTTTTTCAAAACAACAAATTACTGACAAGAATGAATGAGAATGAAAGAACATAAACACAACTAGAGGGAGAGCAGAAATATTTTTAAAATAACTACCCTAATTTTGTTCTTTCATTAAGAAACGCAGAAACTCAATTCTTCACTATTGCCTGGTCATTTAACCAGAACCTCAAATTCCAGCTCAGCTCATGACCAGGTAAAAAGCTCTGTGCAGTCCTCAGCAGGGGTGGCCAGTGGCATGGAGCCACAGAAACTAAGATCCAGCCCACACTACCTCACTCTAACAAAAGCCAGAGAAGTTATGAAAGTGGCTTTGCAGAAAAAAACACATGGCCTACATGGGAAGCCAATCACAGTACCACAAAAGTAATCCTAATCTAAGAATAGGTGGGTCATGGAAACTGTCCCTAGTCCTGGCACTCTAAAAGGCGATGCTTAGGCTTTCAAAGCAAGGCTTTAGTCCCAGCCCCATTCCACCACAAACCTTCTTCACACATGCTGATGGCTTTTAAAGCCAATGTGTTTTCAAATTCAGGGCCAGAAGACAATTCAGTGGGATCCAGGGGTTCAACCTGTAGAAATACACACACAAAATAGCTGCTATAAATTTTATAGTTTTATAATTTCAAAATATTATAAACAACGTAAGTAGGTCTTAAACATTTGTATCAATTTAACAAATGAAAGAAATGGGACTAAATCCAAAATGAGCTAAATGGTAGGGAATGATAAGAAATTTTTATTTGCTTGTGAAGTTATAATAGTCTTTCCATTTTTTTGATGTATGATGACCTCTGAACTTTTTATTGACCTTCCCCCCAAAGGATGTCCCACTTCTGCTGCCTTCATACCTCAGAACTTTAGTATCAGTGATCTCAGACAATCCTTTCCCATTCACAATCCTGCAGGTGGTGGTCTTTTAGATGGTTTGCGCGGAGTTTCTGATGTCCTGGACATCACCAAGATTGAAGGCCTCCACATCTTTTAGCAGGCGATGGCAGGTAGCATACTCAGCCTCCAGCTTGACCTTGATGTTCAGCAGGGACTTCTACTCCTGGATCTGGCGCAGCCGCTCTGCCTGGGACTGGGCTAGCTCTGACTCGGGGTGCAGTGGAACCCCACTGAACCGCTTCATCTGCATGGCATAATGGACTTCCACCTTCCTCAGACTGTTCTCCAAGCTGGCCTTCAGATTCTTCATGCATTCCAGGTTGATCTACAAGGACTGGACTATGCATCTCAGGTCCTTAAGGGTCATCTCAGGGGCTCTTAGCTCAGTTCTCTGCATTGTGACTTCTGTGGTGATCTCCTTAATCTGATGGAACCAGTATTTGTCCGTCTCCTCGTTTCTTCCGAACCAGCTCATCATACTGGGCCCAGATGTCTGCCATGATATTGCTGAAGTCCTAAGACTTGGGGACATCTACCTCCAATAGTAAACCCATAGTTGGCAATCTGAGCTTATAGACCTTTTAATTTCTCCTCGTGGTTCTTCATGAAGAGCAGCTTCTACTTGAGAGGCTTAATTTCTATCTCCAGCTGCGGCTGGTGACATTGATGTCATCAGTGACCTTGCAGAGCCCATGGATGTCTCTCTCCATAGATGGCAGATGGCCAGCTCTGTCTCATACTGGGCTCTGAAGTCATCAGCAGTGACATGGGTGTTGTCAATTTGCAGAACAATGCAGACATTTTCCACAGATCTGAACAGATCTTTACACAGATCTGAACCCTTAGCTCATTGATGGTCTTGAAGAAATGCCCCAGCATCTGACCTGGGGACCCTCTTCTCTAGGCGTTTCCAGATTTTGCTTTCTAGTCTCCAATTATCATCCTCCAGTCTTCTTACCCTCTCCAGGTAGGAGGCCACACATTTATTCTGGTCTTGTACAGTTTCCCTTTCACCCTGGTTGGTCCCTGTGCCTTCCAGACTCATGGTTATGCCAGAGGCCCAGGTCCCAGACCGCAGCCACCCTGACAGCTGGAGGAGCAGGACACAGATCTGGGAGCACAAACCCCCAGCATCTGCGCAGACGTGGCTGCAATGGTGGCCAGCCAGACGGGGGGCTGGGTGACTGCAGCGCCCGGGGACTGGTAAGTAGTAGATCAATGGAGTGGGTGGTAAAGCTCATGTTGTTCGAGTGGGAAGGCAATAAGTTATAACAACCTTGCTGAAGAAAAGGACACACAATTATGTGCATGATTTGTTTAAAACCACATCTGGTTTTGTAATTTATTTATTTTTCAGGTAAGATGCATGGTTCACTTCTTCAAAGCCTAAGGCAGTGGTTCTCAGCTGGTGGGAGAGGTGATCTTATCTCCCAGGGGACATTTGCCATGGTCTGGAGATAGTTTTATTATAGCTGGAGGGAGAGCTACTGACAGCTAGAGGGCCACGACCGGGAGGCCACCAAACGTCCCATAAAGCAAGGGGAAGCCGCCCACGACAAAGCACTGTTGGCCCAAATGTCAGTAATACTAAGGCTAAGAAAACACATGTCCCGTTATTTTGAAAACTCAAGTATTTAAAATAATATCACACTGCATTATCAAATAACTTGATAACAAAAAGCTAACATAAAGACAGTCTACCTTATCGCAATGTCGGTGTAGCATTTCGTTACTGGGGAAATTCTGTTCTATGTTTTCAGCAATGTTCTGTATTGCTAAGAGCTGTTCATCAATTTCCAGAAGCTTAGAGGTGAGATGCTCTAGTTTGTGAGCTGCAGAGCTTGACGTAGGAGGAGCGACAGAGACATCCTGCAGTAGTTCCCACAGCTGGTAATCTTGTGCAGCATCTGACTTCGAGATCTGTTCTTTAAATGGGAAATCTGGTTTTGGCATATCTAAACATGGATAAAGGTAACATCAAAATTGATTGTAATTAACTAAGAATTAGATGTTTATAACCTAGTATTTTTGAAGACCTCATTTTAAGTCAACCTAACAGCCCTTTTCAAATCAGTTTTAATATACTTAGAAACACCATTTCCGTTTTCCTTTCTTTTCCCCCTCTACCAAACCATCCACCAGTGCCCATACCCCATCGGCCTCGCTCCCCCACCCCTCCCACCCTCCCCCCTCTCCCCACAGGTACTATTTCAGTTTCTAGACTTCAGAGACTTGTCTTCTTGTGAGGTAAGACTGCATAACAATGGTGCCATTACCCCAAGCTCCATAGGCAAGGCAGCTTAAATGTTACTTCTTTCCTCTGCTATAAAACTATACTTCATCAAAAGTGTTTTAATATTTTTATGACTTTTTAAAACTACTTGAAAACTACCAATGTCACAGCAAAAATTAAACCCTCTATACTAATTTTAAAGCCAATGACTCTCTTTACTCTTAAACTTAGTTGGTTCTAGTCCCAAATTTGAAACACTTGCTTTAAATGAGTTCTTTGGACTTCTGGGTGTCTTCCCCATATCCTGCTCTTTCTACTCAGTAGTACTCTTGGTATTCTCTTTGCTACCCACTCCTTTTACCCAGCACTCTTTCCTCAGTGAGTCTCAGCTCACTTCTCTTCTTACTTTTCTCCAAGCTGAGTGATGTCAGTGACACACAGGTGACTCCTAAAGCCACACAGGACTCTGTGAGTTCTAGTCCCTAAGTCCATCTGTGTCCTGTATGTCTCATTTAGGTTGTCCCAAAAGTGTATCAAACCAAACTCATCACTCTGCCCTTCCAGCTGCCTCCTCTAGCTTCATAAGCAGCACTGTTATTCACCAAAGTTTACCAAGCCAGAGGCCTGAGAGTCATTCAAGGTTCTTCTCTTTCCTTCAGATCCAAAGTGAACACCAAGTATTAATGACACCAAATGTTCAACCTAACAAATATCTCCATTTCCACACACAGAACGCAAATAGTAGCCATACCTAACTTATTTCATTCCTATCTAGTCAATCTTCCGCACAGGCCCCAGAGAGATCCTTTAAAACACAAATCTCGGCCTCCCTGGTGGCATGATGGGTTAAGCACAGCACCATGAAGCTATCCAGAGCTGCTGCGGCACAAGTAAGTTCGATACCTGACCAGGGAGATTCCCACATGGAGCGGCAGACCTCTCCTGCCTTGCTCGCTGCTCCTCTCAGCAGTGTATTTCAGTAGATCCGCCTGTTCTGCTCCCCACTCTGTCTCTGGTGAATCCTCTCCCCACACCTCTGGCCTACATCCCAGCTTGTATACATTAAAAAAAAAAAAAAAAAAGATTTATTTATTTATTTAAGTTCAAATGCCTCAGCATGAGACAATGGCGTTCAGTTGTTACTCTGCCTACTCCTCCAATTCATCTCCTGCAAAAAAAAACCAGAAACCAAAACTCCACTGACTCCAAAGCAAACAAAACTTTAAATTTTCTCAAACTCAGCGAGTTCTATCAACCTCTGAGTCACTGCACTATCTTTTCTCTATGTCTATATGCCCTTTCTCTTGCTAAACCTATTTGCTAAAATCCGTTGTCCTTTAAAATTCTACTTGAGTGTCTCCCCCTAAATAGCCCTAGTCCTCTCTGTAGATGGATTAGATGCTGTTTTTCCCAAGAATCTCTTCTATACCTCCATCATAGCATTCACCATGCTGTATCATAAACATCTCTTTATTTCTTTCTCTTTCCTCCCCATGGAGGGCCCACAGGGCAGAGAGCCTGGTATCACTTTCTTCTTTAGACCTGTTACCTGGTCTTTAAACAGTGTTTATTGAATAAAGAGTTAGTCAAATGAGGATTATGATGCCTGTCTTACCTAACTGCATAGGTTTTGTAAAGATTAATTTATGTGAAAGAACACTCTGAAAAATGTGAATTGATAAGCAAATGTAAATAGTGTTTATCATACTTTAGTCCCAGTCTAATGAACCTTCCCATGAGAAGATAACGGTAAATTTAAATGCTCACAGTGGCAGTTAAATGATCTTTCCCTACCTGTTTTGGCTCTACCTTTTTTAGCTTGACTTTCACAGTATTTTACTATCTATCCTTCCTTTTTCTAAGTAGTATATACACATGTTGACTCTCACATCTGAAACGTATATAATGTTATGAATAAAATGCAATGTTGCATCAACAACAACAACAAAGAATTTGGTAAACAAACTTCAATAAAAATAAAACAAAAAAGATGAATATACTCAAAATCCAGAATGGCTTCCGAACATAATGAAACAGTCACCTAGGAGGGTTGAATACTGAGTTCCATTGCTCCTTCTCCATCCACCCAGGAAAAGCTCTGCTTGCTATCACTGATAGTGTGCCCAATGGCAGAGAGTTTCTAAACTAGATAGTATTTTTTATTTAAAATACTGAGCAAGTCTCCACTCAAACAGGAATTTACAGTGTGATTTACTTTTGGTTTTTGTTTAAACCCCTAGGGACCCTGTCTCTCACTTCCAACAACCTTATTACATACTGCATATCCCACTCAACTCTACTGTGAGATTGTATTCCAAATCTTTAGGAGTTCTATGTAAATACTATAGTGGTATTTTAATATCAAAATATGAAACTCTTCCTTTTAAATTGGTATTTTAAAGTTCTTTCTTTCAGAAGGGTTGAGAGATGCACTGCCAGCCTAAGGCAGTCACCCCAAAGGAGGATCAAAAAGGTTGATTACAGATTTGATTTCACTGATAGAGGAAATTAAGGTGTAGCTTGTGGTTATCTGAATTACTAGTATAGAATTCAGGATCACAGGGAGATGAGTCTGGTTCCAAATTGTCAAAATTTCAAAAGTTGATTGGGATAAAAATAAAGGTAAATTAACAGGGCACCTAAGCAGCCACAGGTATTTTGCTAGATGCAACACTCATGACAACCCTTTGGACTTGTCTCCTGCAGAGATACAAGTCTGGATACAAGTTGATTTACTTGCAAAATGCTTCCAAGCTATTAGTGACAGAGTTAGGATTAAAACCCATGTATGTCTGTTCTACTTGAATCTAAAAGCCAAACTTCTTTCACTTCCTCACGTACACCCAAGCCTGACAGATTGCTAGTTTCATACATCCTCCCAGTCATGGCTCCCCTACCTAGCAGCCCTATGACAGGAGAGAAAGGAGGAAAGGCTTCAAGATTTGAAAATGGCGCTTAACTGTAGATGCAGCTTTAACCAACATGCTCTCACACATCTTAAGGTGAAGTTTCTCTGCCATCCATCCCTTCAATTGCTCCTCATAGCTCCTGAGTGCACGTTGTTGATACACAGACAATGCTGGACTCTGCATCCAAGCATCGGACAACCACAAGATTGAATCTACTCTTCCTAACAGCTGTGGGACCCGGAAGAGACACTGGGTCTCTGCTGTAAGAATTGTGAAGGTGTGATTTTAAGTTAATTATATACAGGATGTAATAACTTTGGATTCTGAAGAAATATTCTTTTAAAATTTGCAAATATTTTACAATATGCAACCTGATGTATGAGTATTAGACTGAATTATGTCACTAATAAAGTACTGTTGGCCATTATATCTGCTGGCTATCATGGCTATCTTCCATGTGCTATTGTAGAATTTTCTGACTTTGTAAATTTGAGATCCCTCTTTAATACCAAACACTTGTGAAATCCCACAGGATACTCATTTTGAGCCTCATTAATTGAGAGAAGACATATGTACAAATAGATCTATAGTCTCCTTGCAAAATATCTAAGGTTTTCTGCTTTGGAAACACGACCTCTATCTCACTTGTCTATCTGTACCCACTCTCCTGAGCAACGAAAATGTCTTTTTTTCTAGTTTCTTTTATAATTGCCAAGTTTTAGTATACTTATTTCCAGTATAAAAGTAATTCAAGGAAGGATTAAAATCGTGCTTTATGTCCAGGGCACTCACCTTTGTTCTGCTGAATGTCTGCTGGCGCAGGGGAGGTGAAACCAGGCTCCTTCACTTCTGTAATGACTGCTGTCCACTTTCCTCCATTCGAACAGGATGGAGACACTTGTGCAGGTTTAAGAAATAAATCCACAGAGGTACTGGCAGATTCTGTCAAAAATATGGAAGGCATGCAAAGATTATAAACTTCTAAACGAGGGAGTCAGAAAATTTACAAAACAGATCTGAATGTGAATATAAAAATCCAAAAGTACAGCGTGTTTGCGTGCGAAGAGCTAAGAGAAGTAAGTGGGGGTGACAATGCTCTACTAAAAAACTTCTAAAAGTATATGTAATTTGTTTAAAAAGTAAAAATAATGATTACCATGATTCTTAAAATTGTGCAGGGCCACGGCTTTGGTAACTGACGCTGCCATATAAGGTAACTCTGCAGAAGACGGGACTTCAAGATGACCACTTTCCTGTTTTATAACATTATCTGAAGACTCTTTCATGACAGGTAATTCCTGTAGAGCATCAACTTCAATGTCAATCACATTTATATAAGTGTGTCCAACCTGCGTAAAAAGCACATTGAATCAAAAAGGCTTACCTTCTTTTACTTTATGTGGTCACTCTGCCTGCATTCCTCCCCACCCCACAAGAGGTAAGAAGAGCTTATATGAACCTAATTTAAGTTTCAGAAAGCAGATGTCATCTTGTTACTTTACAATATCTTAAATATTAAATATTTTTACCTTTCCAATGCAGCTCGATAAATGAGATTTTTAGCCTCATTTTATCTACATGGTTGAATAAAGCCAGTGACCACAATAAAACCTCTGAATAAAACAGAAAGCAAATTCAGTACCGTTTCACAGGCTGAAGGTGATAAAGATTTCTCTCGTATTTCAGTGGAAAACTTGAGATCTAGATATATGTCTGGTTGAGGAACATTCAAAGATTCATGTTCTAAAAATTAAGAAAAACCAGAATCTTAAAAAAAAATCTGTAAATAGCTCTAAGTCATTAAATCTGTAAAAATAAATTAACAAATAAACAACATAAAATATTTATGAAAAATCTAAGCAGAAGTGTTCTTTTTCTAAGGGCAGTTTAGAGTAACTTCTAACTGAATGAAGATTACTGCTTATCTCATAATACGTAAGAATTATCTTACAAATGATTCACAAAAACAATTAAGTATCTAAATGCTGTCAAGCAAATGCTATAGTTGCCTATTTCCATTTCTGATTATTTGAACAGCTTTGTTGGGATATAATTCACATTCTTTAAGTGGATAAAAAATACTCCTTATTTATAGAGCCCATAGCTAAATTTTACCAGTTAAAATTTTATGAAAGCTATTATCCTTCTATTCCTAAGTAAACCAGACACTAACCAAACAAAAAGTGAAAATAATTTACTATAGCTAAACTATGAAGACAACCTAAGTGTCTCAGAACAGTTGAGTGGATCAAGAAGATGTGGTATATATACACAAAGGAATACTACTCAGTGATGAAAAAAGATAAACTCATTGTGGCAACATGGATGGAGCTTGAAATCATAATGCAAAGCAAAGTAAGTCAGAAGGAGAAAGATAAATAAGGGATGGTGCACTAAAATATGGGATATAAAGTAACTAAATTGTCACATAAAGACAAGCTGAAAACTAACCCTTGACAGTGACTAAAGAACTGAGACACTAAAGTAGGGAGAGGATGGGACAGTGAAAAGAATAGGGGGGGAGAACGGGAGAGAGGGAGGAAGGGAGGAGGAATAATGGTCCGTGGAGTCTGGGTGACTTGTTGGTGGATGCACTATGGTGGTAATAACTGATGGTAATAACTGATACCCCAATGTGGCCTCAGTTAAAAATAATTACTTTTAAAATAGTGAAAATAGTACTTAAGTACTTCAATTATCATTTTATCTTTTTTTTTTGGATTTTAAAAAGACAGGTTTGTTAGGAAAAGGAGAAAAAGAGAGGCACATGCTTAGTCTTATGTGGGCAGGAGAGCTCCTGTTTCGCGAAGGGGTAATATTTGTAAAAAGAGACACCGCATAGTCACAGGCAGCAGGAGCGCTGCTATCATTTTATCTCTATAGCTGATTGGTTTAACTGATTTTTCATGGAGGGTGGTAATGCCTGTTTTGGCATCATGTAGTCATGAATCATTTAACCAGTCATACTTTTCTCAGGAAAAAAAGAAAGAAATCATACCTGATGTAGAATGAATGACTGTTTGATTTCTACAGCATTCTGAAACAGCTTCTTCAGTAGCAGCTTCTTGAGTAGCAGCTTCTTTATCTTGTAATAAAGTGTGAGGCAAAAAAAAATACAAAAAGAAAAAATTTCACAAACAAAAATTAATATGAATGCAGATTAGTTATATATAAAAAGTGGTAGGAGGATTTGACAACTTAAGGATAAAATTTTTCAAAATTAATATAATTTCAGATTTTATTATTTAGAGCTTGTGCCTGATTACCTGAATGAATAACAGACTGCTAGCAAAGAGGGTGCCAACTTTAGGAGAGTATGTGGTAGCAAAGGCACATTACCTCAAGGCTTTTGCAAAGATACATTTAAGAATGTTTCTCAATGCTCACTCATTATTTACATTTAAAAATATACATGCTTACCCTCACAAAAAATCAAAAATAACAGTGAGATGGTTTCTTTTGATTTATCAAATTGATAAAGATAAAAGAGTTAGTTAAATCACAGTAGTGCCCCCCCCCCCAAAAAAAAGGCTTTTATGCAGGAAGAAACTCATTAAAACATTATAGGAGAAAAATTCTGGAAATCACCTAATGCATTCACTAGAAAGGAATTAATCAAATATTTTATATCTCAGTGAGAAAAAGGAATATGCTTACAAAGTGATTTTTGTTCATACAGGGGAATGTTTGGCATCAATCAAAATCAAATCCAATTATTAACATTTTGTTCATATTTTTTGTGATGCCATTCAATTCCTTGTGTGATTCTTTGTGTTCATTTCTCTCTTTGGTTCAAATTTTGAAGCTCCTTTTGATATTTCTTGGGAGGGGGTATCTAGTGGTTGCAAATTCCTGAAGATTTTTTCTCTGAGAAGGTCCTTATTTGTCCCTAATACAGGCAGGAGAGCTATGCAGAATAAAATATTCTTGGCTGGCATTTTTTTCCCCTGAATATGCCACTCCATTCTCTTCTTGCCCGCAGTGTTTCTTCAGAAAAGTCAGGTGTTAGCCTAACTGGTGTTTCTTCTGGACAGATACTGGCTTGGTCTCACAGGAGGTCATTAGGCCTCTGGAGGCTCTGGCACCTTTGCCAAATGACGAGGGGTCTCACCAGTCTGGGTGGGCACTAGTGAGGTCTCACAGAGAATTGTGAGTCCTCTGCTGTTCTGGGTGGGCACTAGCAGGGTCTTGCAGAGATAATGTAAGTATTTTGAATGGGGAAGAAAGGGTGTTTCCTGTCCATCCAAAATTCCCAAGTGTCATTAAACAACTCTTAAACACCTAAATAACTTTCCATAAGGATTACTAAAATAGTATAATGCATTTTAAACATCCCTTTTAACTAACAGTCATTTAATACATTAATTTCTGTGTAATATATAATACTGAACATATCAGATATGAATCACCTTCAATACTGCAGCAAACATGTCCTGTAAATAAATAATATCTTAAGATATATACTTATTAGAGGTTGTCTGGGGAACCTGGGAGAAAAAACAAGCACTGGGACTGATGAAAGTTTAATATCTGGACAAAGAGAATTCAGATAGTGAGGGAGGACACCTATAGACATATATCTAACTGTAAAATGTGCAAAAGAATAAAGAAAAAGGCATCAAAATGTTACTACTGAGTGGCATAATTATAATTTCATCTTCTTATAGACTGCTACATTATCCAAATATTCGACAATAGTATTTTTAAAATCACGTTATTTTTACAGTGGTATATAATTAAAGGTTTTAAAAGGGTCTTAAAAGTTTTTCTACACTGCAGGGAAACTGTTTCCTAAATATCATAAAAAAGAATTATTACAACACAAAGGACAGAGCACTCAATTTCAATGAGGAAGTATGTCAGGCAAAATTCAAAATTCTAAATAGTTTCTCCAACCTTTATTTCCTCTTTTCTTTGATACAGTCACATGGGGCCTTCTACAAAACCCCATCTAGTCTTCTGCCTAGTTCAACTTCACTAGCCACACTTCTAGATCTCTCAGCCTTAGGCATGAAACTCCAACACAGGTAATTAATGGCATAGAGAATCCAAATTCAAAACATTTAGTTCTGATTTTGGATTCATGCATGACATATCTAAATATAAATCTATATTATGTTTTAATTGTGTTAAAATTTAACTATATGTTTAAAATGTCTACAGTATATTACCAGGGTTGGGAGTAACAACCTGGAATGAGAAACGCCACATAATTTTAAATTCCCTTTAAATCATTGTTTTGAAGAAAACATCTAGCTTTATGAAATACTGTAAAAAATGAAGTTTTTTAATTAAAGAAAATCAGTCTTTTACCTGGGTCTGTATTTGTACTTGCATCCTGATGTTCTACAGCTTTCTTTCTTACAGAGGCCATGAAATGCAACCCAGCTGAAGTATTAGTATCCTCTTGTAGCATTTCTTAAATATAACAACATAACATTGGAAGAAATCACTGAAAAGTCAACATATTACTGGGAATCCAGAAGCAAAATACCTAACTTAAGAGGTAAAGTATGAGGTCTCAAGATGTTATCAAAATGGACTTTCTGAATGGGATGGTGTCTAAGTAGACTCTCAAAGGCATCTCAGTGGAACCAAAACTAAAATTATGGAGGACTCTATAGGCTCAGCCTAGAAACTTAGATATTCTCCTGGCTGATGAAGATTCAGTAGAAATTATTAAGCAGGGAAGTGAGACGGTTAGATTGATATCTAGAAAAACCACCCAGTCATATGTGATAGATTTGAATAAATAAAACTGAAGTAAGGCAATCAGCTAGAAACAGTTCAAATAAGTATCTAACAATGGTGAGGTGGAGGAGAGAGGATTAATATAAGAATTACAAAAGAGGTAGGAAACTCCCTTCTACTTACTAGATGAAATGTTGCTTGATTCATGAATTCATTAAAAAGTCAATTTGAGTATCAAAAGAAAAAAACAGAATTACAGAGAATGCAAAATAAACAGTTTTTGGCTAGATGAGGGCTGCGGGAAGGAGCAGAATTCAGGAAATATATGTATATATGTATGTATTTGTAGCTTTATACAAAGAGATTCAGAAAATAAACCCAGGAAGAATATCAATACTATTTATCTCTAAATAAAAGGATTAGGGAAGATTTTCATATTCTTCTTATTCCCTATTTGTATTTTCTAAATTTTCTCCAGTGAACACTGTGGGACCTTTATGAAGCAAAAAAAAAAAAGTTACTAAGAATGAAAAAGAAAGTGTTTTTAAAACACAGGAGTTGGAAAGAATAATACCAGATGGAGTAAGCAGCTGAGAGAAGGAAGGTAAGCAGTCAGCAGGCAACCACCTGCAGCGGCATGCCCGGCCTGACGCAGGGCAGTGGCACTGAGAAGGGAGGGAGAAAGAAGCAGGTCGGGGACTAGTGAAGGAATGGGGCAATGGGGGTGATGGGTAGATCAAGGGGGAGTTTCAGGGTAAAAAATCTTGGCCAGTCAAGAGAATGGTGATATCAATAACAGGGAGATGCAAATTCAAAATCTGGACATTTGGAATTTAAGATTAATGTAGAAAAGAAAGATGAGAGAGGTCATATGTATACCTGAGTCTCATCAAAAAAATTTAACACTTAGCCCAAGTGAGGAGAGTGGATAGCCTTACAAGCATAAGGCTGTTTGCGCGTGTGTGTGTGAAAATTACGGAGGAGAAAGGGGGACACATACTCGGAGACGAGGTAAATTGAACAATTCAAGAAAGAAAATAATTTACTGTCTATAAACAAATTAACATTTCTAAAAATGCATGTATTTTCTATGTTCTTTCTATGTTCTTCCATAATTCCTTTGTAGACCTTATATATGACTATCTTATTTGAGATTCTACTTAACTGCATTACTCTACTGTAGAGGTTGGCAAGCTTTCTCTATATTGTCTGTAAACTGTATTTGCAAACAGTAAATATTTTAGGCTTTGCAAATCATATGGTCCTTTTTGCAACAACTGAACTCTGCTGCAGTGTGAAAGCTGTCACAGGCAATGTAAACAAATGCATGGCTATGTTTCAATAAAATGATATACAAAGACAGGCATGGTTCAGAACTGGCATGTGGGCCATAGTTTATCAATCACTATTCTACTGGATAAAATAACAACACACACAATCTTGTCAAAGATAACATGAAAATTATTTAGTTTCGTTTTCATGTACACATTTCTAGAAAGCTGATTTTAACATGCACTTGGCCATTCCATTAGTCATGCATATACGTACCAAAAGGAATATCAAAGTCATCCAAAGCCTGGGAATCATGATGCTCTTGTTGCTCCTAAATGAATGCCCAAATGATCAATCTGTGATTAACTCAAACTATTTATTATTTTAAAACAAATGCAATAGCTACAAGGATAACTCCTAGATATAGGTTCAAATTCTGTGAATATTTACTTACTCTATAAATTATTTACCAGAGTAACTTTAAAAAGGAGTTCTTAAAATTTACAAATCAAAGAGTATGATCAATTGACTGCAGTTACTAAATTAAGATGTGTCATTTCTCCAGCAGAGTAGCTTCAATATTCAAAAAGTACCCCTCCTATCATAACTGTTCATGAATTAGCAGTGCCTCCAGACATGTTCTTAAGCACTAACTGAAAAAAATGTGCCTTTTAAAATGTATGTAAACAAAACTTGAATCTGGAATCACAAAAAGAGTCAATAGAAGTTACCACTTAAGAAGGAATGTTTGAGAATATAGGATTTTGAACATGTTATATTCGAAAGCTATGTTTGGGAAATCCTAGATGTACCTAAGAAATAGGTGAGACTGTAGTAGCAGAACACAAACAACACATCATATACATTAAGATGTCAGAGAAAAAAGAAAAAAGTGGCTTCAGATATTAAAATGTCACTCAGGTAGATACTCCAAAGCAGTTTTTGACTTGCCTTTAAGTTCCTTTCACAATTACAACTATATTATCTACTGTTTCATGAAGAAAGCAGTAGGGATTTGTGTATTTAATGACATAAAGACTCTCCTACTCAGAATCAGAAGATTCCAGCAATCAGAAAACTGAACAAACTATAAAGACATGCCAACATCTGTGTACTTCAAGGCCCGGAATAAATGTATAGTGTGGGATCCCCGACCCTCCTTGTTCTCAGGGCTGTTGTCTTGGTGCCCAGAGATCCTGCTGGTCAAGCTAAACTTACCATCAGCAGAGGGCCTCTAACCAAAACAAAAGTCCTGGTATGAGGAGCTTACTGGGAAATCAGTATCTGCTGAAAACAGCAGGCCACCATTATGGCCAGATTAGCAAGATCAGCTAAGGTAATTTACTTATAAAGATTAGCACTACGTTATGTAAGAATACAGAATAGAGATGGTATACTTTGATTAGCAGGAACTATGGAGCCCCCCCAAGAAATAGCCCCTGGCCACTCTACCATAGCTTGCACCAGACAGTAATGCATTCCCAATAATGTACCCCTATGCATGTACAATCGCCATGTGCTTGCCCGTCTTCTCCGAACCTGGTTCTAAACAAATACAAGACAGCCCTGGGGTACGGGCTGCACCTTCTTGGTTTAGTCCCTCTAGGCTTCCCATGAGCCCACTGGGACTCTGAGTAATCTCTCTCATCCCATGCCACTCCAATGCCGTTGCGCTGCGAGGAGGCAGCATAGCAGGCTTTTTGTACCTTGGGTTTCATAACTATTTCTGAATCATTATCATTAGTAATAGAATCTTCCTGTTGGAAAGTCACACTTGGTTTTCTTCTTTGTTTCTCTGATGTTTTTTCTTGTAGCTCTTTCTCAGCTCGTCGTCTTTGCCTGTTAAAAACAATAGTGTAAAATATATTTTTACTACTTTGTTAATATTCGTTTTTCATTTATATCACGGTATATAAGGACAGTCATCAAAATTATGTCAATAAATTATTTTCGATGGCATTTAGTTAAATTAGCAAGATATTCTGCTAGAATACAAGTAAATATAAGCAAAATGTCTGGACATACTAATTTCTAACAGAACTGATTATTCTGTTCGTAACTAGACTCTCAGGTCAGGGTTACACTTTTGAGGTAATTTTCAAACTCTTTTCTGGAGATTCCTAAGCTGATCTCAGAAATCTATTGAATTCCTCCATTTGACTACTGCAGAAGTTAAGCACACTTAGTCACCCTGGTGAAATCTAAAAAAGGAGGAAAGCGGGCTAAAAACATCCAGGGGAAGCTTACTATGACGAGGGTCAGATGGAAGGAAGGAACCCCCTGGGGAAAGAGCACTGACAGTAGATTTTTGGGTTTAATAAATGTGAAATTTTTAAAGTATTTTAGACTCAGTAATAATCTACCAGTCAATACATGTATTGAATATCCATTATTAATAAAACACTGTAAATGCTCTTCATCAGAAGTCACAGCCTTTCTTTTTACAGGTACATCTTTGGTGTCCTGAAACAATTCTTATCACATATCCCGCTACTTCCCATATGTGTCTGCAGGATATGGTAAGATGAATGATAAAAAATATAAATTCAGTGCATAGGATAGTTTATGAAATATCACATAAGATACCAAACATTTGTGCACATGACTGCACACTGTATTATTGAAAAATGTAAATTAAACCTCCAATCTTTGAATGCCAGGAAAGAATTCTTCAATGAAATGGAAAATTTAATAGTACTTGTCTATTACAAATACTATTTCCTCATCACAAAATGTGTTTAAGTGAATGACACTTGTCAAGAAAACTGAACATGCAATTTTGTACAGGCAGACAGGCTGAACCAGCTAACTTCCATCTTATTTAGTTATATTATTGGAATTAATCAAATTAAAAAATATGTGATATTCTCAAACAAAAGGTCACTTAAAACTTGCCTTTTTTTACTGTTCTTTCCTTGGGTCACTTCAGGTGCTTCTATTTTACCTTCTAGAAGGTGAAGTTGCCCAGAATCTCCTTGTTCAAATAAATTATGTGTTAGTTCCTGTTGGCTTTGTTTTAATGCAATGAGGTTTTCAAGTGGAATAAGCTGTGGCTTTTTGTACTATAATAAACAAATAATTTAAATTTACAATTTTAAATTTACCAACCTCAATTACACAATGTTAAAAAATTGAGAAAAACTTTTGTTCAAATTAACTAAGATGTGAAAGGGACAGAACATATCGAAAGTAATAAATTGATTTGGGCTGGTAAACTGAGTATCCAGATCTTAAATCCCCACACTTCTCTTGGCTGTGGCGGAGGCTTGAAGAGAACTTGGGGGATTCGCTCTGTGTGGCAGGAATAGGGGCTTAAATTCATGCGTAGGTTGAAACTGAAGCAAAGGAAAACCATCACCAGATCTAAAAGTTTTTGCAGTTGAGATTAAGTCTAGGTATTTCATGCCAGATATGGGCAAAATAAATGATTTTAGAGTTACAATTTTCAACTGGGTTATCCTGTTTCAGAAATTAAATGAGAAATTCTTTTCTTCTTAATTTCTTTTCCATGTTAAAAATCTTCCTCCTTATAATTATAAATGAAATCATATAACATCTAGCATTTGATTTAAAATTCCCTGGAAGAGTAGTAGGCAGAGGGGTGGAGGCCATGTATGGAGCAGATAATCAATATGGTGGCGACCACTGCTGCTGGATGGTGAGAACGTGGGGGCTCAATACACTCTTCTAATACAAATGTCTTTAAATCCTTCTCAAAATGTCCAATTTGCTGCTGCTTTAGTCCTTCCTTTTCGATTCATAAGAAGAAAAGAAGGTATGGTGAGTACCATCTTCAAATCTTAAAAGTATACTGGAGAATGACTTACTCAGTTCCCTTCCTACTATGGTACTTACAAATTAGAACCTAAACCTTTTGAATTTCGCAATTCAAAGATTCAACCTTAAAGAGAACTTGGGGATTTATAAAGTTTTAAAATGTGTTTTAAATACTTTTAAAAATACCATTTTTTAAAAATGTACAACCACTTATAGACCTGGATCGCTTTAAAATTTTAACCAGTTAACAGTGAAAGCGATCATATCACAACTGCTAAGAACCTCAAATAACCCTTTCAGTCTCTAGACAGATACGTGTGAACAAGAATGTTATTTCACTTACACTCTTTTAAGCAGAAAAAATGTCTATGAAAGAGTCCAGCAAATTCTGATGTTGATGTACAAGAATTAAAACCTTTATGATGAAACTAAATTATTAAACCTGATCTTTATATATGTTCAGTAATAGAAGTAATTTTTTAAAAAGAAATGTATAAGACCTTTTCACTGGCTATAGTATCTATATGAAAGAAGGCAGGACTGTGCTCATGCACTGCTCTGCCAGAAACATTACCGCACTTGCTGGGGACGGACATGGACGAAGCAAGGGCAGCCTTGGGTGCTGTCTTTCTTCTGCTCTAGTTCTGACAGCCACTGACGGAACTGTAACCGATGCTCTTGAGGCAGAAGAAAAAATACAAGGAGGTTTAAGTTGCAAATGCAATAATGGAAGACCACATGAATTATGAGGAGATCTCTTAAGGGGCCCTGTGACAATATCAAATTGTTTTTCTGGTTTTGTAATTATTGATGACTCCTGCTGAGATGTCAAGTTTTCTTGTCCAACATACTGATCCAAGTCCACATGTTTAGAGGCTTCTGGAATTACAGTTTCTGCCCATTTCTTCTGCTCTACTTCTTTTTTAATGTCTTCAGTATTACACTGGTTCAAATTCAAATGGGATACTGAAGTAGAATGCATTGCTTCTTGTGGCAGAGGAGGCTGGAGAGACTCAGATAATCCCCAAGCCTCTCTTGGCTGTCGCAGAGGCCTGAAGGGAACTTGGGGGATTCTTTCTGTGTGGAAGGAAAGGGGTTTAAATTCATGCTTAGGTTGAAACTGAAGCAAAGGAAAACCATCACCAGATCTGAAAGCACTTGCAGCTGGGATAAGTCTAGGTGTCTCTAGAATGGCAGATGTGGATGAAAGGGGATGAGTATTGTGAGCAGAGGCTGGAGACAACACAGGGATTGGGAAGCTTTGAGATGAAGGAGTTAGTTCGCTATTCTGGGGTTGACCTTCTAATTGATGTAGAGGAATATTCCCATCCTGGAAGAGGAAGAAAAAAAGATAGGCTGTAAGTTTAGAATATATTACAAACTCTTATTTTGTAACTGAATTATCAATGTGTTTTAGGGAAGAAGGAATATAAAAACTGCTGAAAAAAGTTATTTACTCAAATAACAAAAAAACAACAGTGGAACTAACAGAACAAATTTAATGGTGTTTTTACATGCAATACCTGTAAATTTCCATCACACTCTTGATCAGACTGCACAATTCCTTTATGGCCGTGTGAGCTGTTCTCGCCAGACTCTCTGGAATGGTCTCCCAGGGACTGTGGTTTAATGAGAAATCTCTCCTTAAGATTTCTCCTGCTATCTTCAACATCACCACTTCCTCTTATGGGATTTGATACTTGGTCTCCCACCAAATGTGCAGACTGAGACTGCTGTAGAAGGTGAGGTGTATCTGGGAGGTTAGCAAAGGATGATCCTACTATCTGCATTAGGCTCATGAAGTTGATTTGTTGCAGCTAAAACAAAAATTAAAGAAACTTCTAAAATATAATGAAAAGAGCTGAAGGAATCAATAATCATCTGAGCATTCCACAATAGACATATCTTTGTCTCAGTATCTTCCAGAGGTATGACAGTTGTGCAGGAAGCACAGATGGGAAAGATTTAAAGAAGGGGGGAAAATAGCTTCTATTTGCAAGGAGCTGTCAATTGGAAATTTGACTTGGGGCTATTTGCACAGCAGTTTGGATACAAGGAGAGGATCATAAAGGATCATATGATGGAGTAGGGTGAGGATCATTAAAGAACTCCTAAAATGGATATGTTGTAAACAGGTTTATAGGAAATAAAAGAGCAGAGATTAGCAAATGGTGAGGAGCAAGGAATTCCATCATTTATACAATCAGCAATCTTCCATGCAAGGGCTGATCAGGTGAAAGGCAAAGGCAGGCACCACTGCTCGCCAAACACGCCACACATGAGCGTTACCTGGGGAAGGTTAAAAAAAAATCCCAATAGCCAGGTGACAAGCCATGCTAATAAAGTCAGAATGTCTGGGAATGGCAGCCAGGATTAACATTCTTAGAATGACAGGGGATATCATTGTACACAAAAGCCCGGAAACCACTAGCATATATATACACTGGCTTAGCTAGAACACACAATTCACAGCAATAAAAATGAGAAGATTGGCTTGCAAATTTGTATCTTAAATTTACAAAGGTTTAGAAACAGGAAATAATAGTTTTAAAACAATATCTGAAGAATAATGTCCTAGATAATACATATGGTAAGACAATGAAGTATGAAGTTGTAAGTTCCAAGGCTGGTTACAGCTACAGAAATATGAGGCTGCAAGTGAGTAAAAGAGTCAAGAGAACAAGGTAGAAAGAGAAGGTGAAAAAAGGTAATGATGACTTTTAAGACAATGATTCTTAATCTTTTGTGTGCATCAGAATTATCTGGACAACTTGTTAAACACACAGTAATCCCAAAAACACAGTGTGTGAAATGCTTTTCAACTTGAAGCTCATAGGACAGTTAGTGCTACTAAATGGGAAAGGGAAAGAAGGAAGTGGGAAGAACAGGAATAAAATCAGTTTCAGTAAGTTCCTGGGACAAGAGAACATGCTGAAAAAGTATTCTAACCAGAGACTGCAAGTTCAAACAAAAAATCAGTGCAAAGAATCATCAATATAAAAATCTTATGTCACATAAGGCAATATGGAAGTGCATGAAAGTGAATGTAGAGTAAGTTAGTAGAGTTAAATTTCAGGGATATTAATGTTTCAGGAATAAAATACAAAAGGGAAATAATTAAAAATTGTTGGCAGAGAAAAAATAACCAGGCAAGAAAAGATGACGGAAGTCAGGAAGTCAGAGTAAATAGTCATTGCAAAAGCATGCCCATTTTATTTTATTTTATTTTTTTTTTTAATACACTGCTGAGGGGAGCAGCGGGCGAGGCAGGAGAGGTCTGCCGCACCATGTGGGACTCTCCCTGGCTGGGCGTCGAACTCGCATCGCTGCTGCGGACAGCTCCACAGCGCAGCTCTTAACCGCCGCGCCACCAGGGAGGCCCAGCATGCCCATTTTAAATCAAGACAAATTTTGAGTCAAGGATAAGAAATATGATGTGACAGACTGTGTTAGAAAATAGACTTTGGATACCTCTGAACAGGAGTCCACTAGTCTGGTTTGCTCCTACCTCACTTTGGTGAGCAGCTCTGAATTCCAAAGATGCTCAGTAAACAGACGTCACTGAGTAAAGGCAGCTTAGCCTGGACTCTCATCCTAGAGTAAGGCGCTTTTGAATAGCGAATGAAGAGAGCTCACAAGGCAGAGAAACCTTGTATTTCTAGAAGTTTTTTAATACTTAAAATTTTACATATATCAGGTGTATATTTACTATTTATATGGAGATTTTCTTACCTGAACTAATTTAAACATTTCATCTTGGAGCATCTGTCTAACGGAATCGGAGGAATCTGGTAATTGAGCTCTGGGTTCATTACTCTGGGTCAGCTGAGGTACTGCCGCAGGTGTTTGTGAGGATTTATCTTTAAATGCAGACACCTGTACACTAGGCATAAGAAATAAAAAATACACACTTAACAAAAGAACAAACAAGATGCTATAATCTGAAGTTTGATCCTACTTTTTTTCCTACTAATTTAAAGGCTTTCTGATAAATTTCAGGAAATTTAAACCCTAAGGCCCAGGTCTCTACCCACTCAGCCACCAGACACATTCATCATCAGCACAGTTTTTATCTGAATGTCTTATTTAAGGCATTTGCTGCCAAGTTAATCATCTCCCCTTTCCACTGGTGTTACTATCCGGAGGAATTCATATATTGACTTTACTTGTCTGGTCCCTCCCCATATGGCACCTGAGTTTGAGACCTGTTTAATCATTTGGATTAGCTGTATAAACTATGCAATTTGGCTTGAGAACACATTTTTTTTTTTTTTACTAAAGTTAATGATTCAGAGAGAGTTTTAAAAAGAGTTTTGAGTTTTGGATGGGTACAGCAAGCTCTTGATCATTTTTAAATATGAAAGAACAGAATTGGAAATATTTCGTTTCCAAATAAAGTACAAGTTTATATTTATAAAAATCCTAATTTAGAAACAAACATTAAAGATCAAAGTAACTTTTTTATAAATAAGTTGATTGCTTTAGATGATTCCTTAAACATTGCCGGTTCTTAATTTCTCTTACGCAAATCAATTTCATAAGCTAAGTGAGCAGGCATTATAATATTCAAATAAATTGATTACTGTTCTAAAATAAACATTAAGCTTCATTTAGATGTATTGGGTTTACATTCATTCCTTTTCAGCAATAATATTTGCCTTTTATCAGCAAGATTCTGAAACACAAAACACTGTACTCAACCTTTGCAAAAAAAAGTTCAAAAGACAAGATGAATCTGTTCTATGAGAGAATTAAAGTTTTTTTGTACATTATTAGAAATGAGCAACAATTAGTTTCAAAAACATATCTACTGCTATTCTTTTTTTAATAAAAGACTGCTCTAAACTAGTTCCTCTATGTCTTTAAACAACTGCTACAGAGGAAAAACCTTTTAATAATAAACTTGGAAGTATCCTAAGTGTGTAACTATGTTGCTCTTTCAATGTTTCCTGTTACTTTCACTTTATTTTCTTAACTTTTGTCAGAACATTTAGCAATTATTCAAAAGGCATTTCATCATTCTCTTCTTTATAAAACATGATTATATCAAAATGATCAACAGAGATCAATAGATCAAAATGATACAGTATACAAAAATTCTCACCTAGAAATTTTTGAACTTGTATCTACACAAAATGAATGAAGAATGGTGGGTTCAGGACCTGAGAAGCCTTCGCTCATACTGTAATTACAGATCCATTATCAATTAGGAAACAAGATATTCTGAAGCTCAGGTAAGCTAATGCTCAGCTATCTAAGCCTCTGTCCTACTGCTTAGCTCATAATTACAATCTGTTTATATTAGTCTCCATAGCAATTAGCAACAGATTCAAACAAAAGCAAAGAATGCCTGGATAATGCAATATACAACTTGAACATTGTTAATTGCTTGGCAACAGAAGTAAGAAATAACAGAATCCAAAAGGAGAAGCTGGGACCTCAAATTTCACCCATGGAAGAGGCAGAAGAAACTTTGCTCACGAATTTTACAAAGTTCATTATCACATCAGTTTTTTGTTAATAGAAAAATGTAGAGTACTTGTGAAGACATGGCATTAAATATTCTCTTGCTAATTATTCACAGAAGTATTGGACAAAATTTATGTACTGAAAGAAACTCTGTTGTCTCTCATTAATTCTAAAATAATTCAAAAATTAAGGTATCATGTCCAAACTACAACAAATGAAAACTGTCTTTAGTTCTCCTTGAAACATGCCAGCAGAGTATGTGTACATCATAGTCCTATGGACATGTCTAGTAATTATACCACAATAATGAAAGATTATACATAGATATCACAATTTCATAATGGTTTTTCATTTAATTCAAGAAAAAGGGAATTAGTATGAACTGGTTCTTTATTAGTTAGTTAATTCTGATTTACAGATATATTTTACTTTGTTAAATCTAATAATGATGGGAAAACAAGATATTTTAGATAACATTTCATGCTACCAAGACTTAGAAGTACAACACTTAATAAAAATCACTGTTTTACGTTGCTGTAAATTCATTTGTAGATAAAATTAAAATTTCACTAGGAACACAACAGAACCATAAAATATATCTTGCGAATTACAAGAACAAAAAAGCCCTGAAAACTTCACTGAGATCAACAAAGCAGTTAAAATCACTTCCATGCTGCCCCCACCCCTTACCCTTTCTGTTGGCTTGAGTTTTTCTCCACGTATATCTCCAATGGTTCTTCCCTTGGACAGTGAACGTCTACAGCGGAATGCTGTTAAAATTAATAGTACCCAAAATGCAAAAGGTGAGACAAATAGTTACCACTGCGTTAGGTATCATGAGTTTTACTTTGGCTCTGTGCCTACAGTAACAATAGCCTACAAGTGAGCAACCCAACATTAGACGCGCACCAAGTCCTGCTCTGAGCGGATCTTTTTTTTTTTAAAGAATTTTATTTATTTACGCATACAAGCTGGGGTACAGGCCAGAGGCGCGGGGTGGTGAGAGGGTTCACCAGAGACAGAGTGGGGAGCAGAACAGGCAGATCAGAAATACACTGCTGAGGGGAGGAGTGGGAGAGGCAGGAGAGGTCTGCCGCGCCATGTGGGATTCTCCCCGGCTTGGCATTGAACCCACATTGCGCACTGCCCACAGCTCCACAACGCAGCGCTCCACCGCTGCGCCAACAGGGAGGCCCTGATCGGATCTTTAAGCTTTGTGAAAACCGTCCTATTGCCCTGACACATGGAGTATGTTGAAGTACAGAGACAAATTATTTCAGTACAAAGAATTTGTAATATATTTTCATATACATTTTATATTTTGCAAATAGATTTTTACTCTTGTGATGTGAAAAATCTATAAAACAAAGACAAATCCTTTAAAAAAACTGTTTAAATAATTTTAAAAAGTGCGTTTCACCTAGGAATTCAGTGTATAGAGCTTTGAGCAAACAAATAATACATAAAATGAGCACATAAAATGAAAATTGCCTTCAGTTTTCCTTGAAGAAAACCCGTACACTACAGCTGAACTATATACATCTTGAATAGAAAACACGTTCACAACTCATTAAATTAATTTACTGCAGCAATTTATGGAATGAAAATTTTATTGCCTGAAATTATTAAATAACTTACTAATAATAGAATTTCAGTGAAGAAAAATGCTGCATGCCAGACTATATTTTATAATCCACGGTACACTTTTAAAGAGTTAATAGCCATGAATGATGTATTGGATAAAAACCACAAGTGTCATTTAAATACTAGCCCAAAACTGAATAATTTTATTCTCTATTCATTGACTTACTTCTTCTAAAAGCTGTGGTAAAGCTTGCACACAAATGGCAATACTAGGACTTTTGAGACTTCCAACCAGTTCTCTGGCTTCTTCTAAAGGGAAACAAGAAAGAAAAGTGATCATTTGAAGAAAAATCTACTCAATTATTGGAAATTTCAGGGAATTGTATAGGAAACAAGTATAATGACAAAAGCACTTTCTATTCTTCCAAAAAAATGTATTTTTTAAAAACACCTGGAAACTACTCCCTCTTCATCAAATGAATCCCAAATGAGCTATGAGAAGTCTCATATCAGTATGTAAAATTCCACGTAAAGCTTGGGTACTTTCTGTTTTAAGGAAATTGTCCCCCAAAATGTTCAGAGTTGGTTCATAGAAATGAAGAGATCCAATAATAATTATACAAGCATGTCAAAAGGCTCAATAATTATAATTTCAGGTTATGAATTTAAAAGTTCATGAATATTATGTTCTCTAATTTTTGAATATGTAGGTTATAACCATACCAAGATATCTAGCTGAATAAATTATGCCTGATAATCATGCATCAAACAAAAAGATTATCTAAATGAACTGACCTTCATAGTCTTGTAGGTTTATATCCATTTCCTCCTTTGTAAGTGTTTCTACTTCTAAAAGATCCTCATCTATATCTATAAATTCTTTGTCAGTATCATCAATGACAGATATAATCTCATCACTGGTTTCTTTTATTTCAGGATTTTTTGCAGCAGTTGGCATTCTATTGACAAAAATGAAGCAGCTAAAATTATAACCATTCTTGGAGACAAATAACTTGCATTCAATTCAGTTTATTGAAAAAAGAACAAACTCAGTTTTCACACACACACACACACACACACACACACACACACACACAGTGCCATTTTTCTTAAACCATGTCTGATACATGGAAGCTCAATAAAAGGCTGTTCAATAGATAACAGAATATTCTCATTTTTATTTATTCAAAAGAGCAGAATAATTTCGACTTATCTAAATTTTTCTATTTTCACAAATGAATTTTCCTGCTATAAAGGTGTTAGCCTTGGTGTTTAAGATATTGCTTCATATGTAAATATGAAATTTATAGAATTGCTTCATACATAAAAAAGGATAAAATGGCTTATTTAACTTCCTCTGTCAAAGGAAATCAATTAATAAAATAAAGGGATATATGAGGATGAATTAGCTCTTTGATGAGAAGATATGGGCTAGACAAACAGGGAAGAAACATAATTTGCAATGAACTGTTAAAGCACTTCAGAAAGTGTTCACTTCCTGCTTCTCAAGTTCAAAGAACAGTTCTCTCCTTTAATATTCAAAGGTTTAGTTTTTCACTTTAAGCCAAAACACCATCAAATAAGGTACCATCCACTGAAAATGAAGATATAATAGCAACTTACTTCAAGATACTTTCACAAGATTCATTTTCATTATTTCTTTCCTCAGTACCACCTTGAGAGGACACTGAAACAAAACCGCCAATATCTATTTTGCTCTCAGTCTTAATATTGGGTGCACTCTCAAACCCAGTGTAATGATTCTCTAGCACCTAAAACAAACAATTTATATTATTTAGTATTCACTGCTGTATCTTTTACTTTTTATTGTGATTTTATATTAAAAATTTCTACAGAACTTCTTTTCCATATTCTTATTTACCAAATATTCCACCTGGGGAATAGCAAACCTGACTAGCTAAACTGTATACAAAAGGAATCAGCCTTACAAAGTGGTGAGGCACATCACCAATGTTTTTATGCCATGAGACAACAGCAATAAAAATGTACAACTGCTTTCATTTCATTCTCTTTGCTACTATAAAAACATTCAGTAATTATTTCAAAATTACATAGTAGGCAAAAGTATATATAGCTAAAAACAACAAGGTATGTATCTCTTGTCTCTTAATTAAAAATTTAGGTAAGAATTATCTAGAAACACAGATTTCAGTGCCAATATCACAGTATAAACTACCTACAGGCTAATGGAAACTGACATTTTTTTAAAAGGGAAAAAACTGTGAAGTATGGAGCAGGGTTAACCAAGATGGTAACCCAGGAGGGTCTAGAGCTCTCCAGGTCCCATATACTCAAAAAGTAAAATGACAAACAGAGCAATTATTGCTGAAAAAAAATCCAGAAAACAGCTAAGCAACTCCTACACATCAGGTGAATGAGAAAATATCCAAATCAATACAGGCTGAAAAGGCTGAGATACACTCATGCCATAAATTCCACCTCTGGTACAGAGCCCTGTAAGAGAGTGGGAACTCCCAACTTCCAGCTTCTCCCTAAGGATTGCTATTTGGAACCAACATTTAGCATGCCGACTTTTAAGACTTCCAGGGATCTACCTCCAAACCCTCTCGCTCTGAAAGTCAACAAGGCTTTATCTAGCAACAGTCACAAGAAGATAGCAAATAAAGAAACTGGCTGGTCAAAGAGGCTCATCTACCACACAGAACTGCTCTATACAAACTGGGAGATAAGGCTCTTTTAGCTCATGCACAGAAGCCATTAAAAAAAGTCAAGGGAATGAAGAAATAGAGGAATATATTCCAAACAAATAAACAATGTCTCTAGAAAAAGATTTTAATGAAATGGAAATAAGTGATTTACCTGATAGAGATTCAAAATAACAATCATAAAAGATGTTCACTGAGGTTAGGGGAACAACTTGTGAACAAAAAGAATTTTAAGAGACAAACATTTTAGGAGTACCAAATAGAAATCACAGAGGTGAAGAACACAACAGCTGAACTGAAGAGCTCAATATAAGGACCCAACAGAAGATGACTTCAAACAGAAGAAATGGTTAGCAAACTCCAATCAGAGCAGCAAAAAGACAAAGGAATGAAAAGCCGAAATTAGCTTAAAGGACTTATGGGACATCATCAAGTGGACCAATATTACTAACAGAGGTCCCAAAAGGAAGGGAGAAAAAAGGGCAAAAAGTGTATTCAAAGAAATACTAAATGAAAACTTCCCTAAGCTGGGGAAAGATACGGGCATCCAGATACAGAGAACCCAGAGAGTCTTCAAAAAGATAAATCCAAAAAGACTAAAAACAACACACATACTTACTGTCTAAAGTTAAATATAAGAAAAGAATCTCAAAATCTCAAAAAAGAATAAATAAAGAAAGAAGAGATTACAGGGGCCTCCCTGGTGGCACAGTGATTGGGCGCTGCACCGGTGGAGCTGTTGGCAGAGGCACCACAAGTTCGACACCCAGCCAGGGAGATTCCCATGTGGCCTGGCAGACCTTTCCTGCCTACCCTGCTGCTCCCCTCAGCAGTATATTTCTGTCGATCTGCCTGTTCTGCTCCCTACTCTGTCTCTGGTGAACCATTTCACTGCCCCGTGCCTCTGGCCTGTACCCCGGCTTGTATGCATAAATAAATAAATCTTTAAAAAAAAAGAAGAGATTACACGCTCACACCAGAATATTATACTACCTTAAAAAGGAAGAAAATCCTGTAGTTTGCAACAATAAGGATAAATAAACATGGAAGGTATGACACTAAGTGAAATAAGCCAGACAGAGAAAGATAAATACTGCATAATATCACTTGCACGATATGTGGAATCTTAAAAAAAAAGTGAGTACATAGAAAGTAGAAAAGTGATTGCCAGAAGGGTGGGGAAAATGGAGAGGTTGGTAAAAGGGTACAAACTGTCAATTATAAAGTGAATAAGTTCCGAGACTATACTTTGTAACATGGTACCTTATAGTTGATATCATTTTATTGTATAATTGAAATTTGCTTTAAAAATTTGCTCACAAAAATTTAACAGTATTTTGTAGTTTAAAATACTATTAGTGGAAAAAATGCCAGAAGATCTTAAATGTCCTCACACATACACAAAAGTTACATATATGTCGTAATGGATGAGAATCTTTTCCTAATGTATATCATATGATCACATTGTCATCTTCAAATAATTTTATTTGTCAATTGTACCCCAATAAAAATTTAAAATTTAGATACTATGGAATTCTTCAAATTTTTGTAAAAGTTCACGTTCTAACTACTTTATTTAAAAACACATTAAGAAAATAAATTTATTTTCTAAGAAATTCATCTTCATTTTGCTTGTTTTTAGTGAAAAAGCAACTACTCAATCAAAATATATTTTATGTAAAAAAAATACTTGATCTGGGCTTCCCTGGTGGCACAACGGGCTATGTTTCAGGCTATGAAGCTCTCCACAGCCACTGCAGCAAGAGTTCGATCTCCGGACAGGGAAATTCCCGCATGGCGCAGCAGATCTCTCCTGCCTCGCCCGCTGCTCCCCTCAGCAGTGTATTTCAGTCAGTCTGCCTGTTCTGCTCTCCACTCTGTCTCTGGTGAATCCTCTCACCACCCCACACATCTGGCCTACATCCCAGTTCTTGTGTGCATAAATAAATAAATCTTTAAAATACTTGACCTTGCAAACATGTTAAAAGAGTCATCAGCCAGAAAGAGAAAGAACAGCTCATAGCTGATAAGCACCAACTGTTCTCCTGACACTCACTTATCTGAGTTTGGTTCTGTGACAGCTCCTGGCCAGAGAGTAAAAGGAAAATGATCCCCTGATACATATGATGAAACACTGGTAATAAAACTGTCTAGTTCTTTTTCATCTGAACCAAAATTTGAAACTTAATGAGAAATATAACACTATTTGTAATATCATTTAAGATTATCTTTTCTTTTTTCTAAACCTTAAAACCTTTATGAAGGCACCTTTACCACAGTTATTATTAAGAATTAAAGAAACCATTTGAGTAAAAATAAAAATGTGACACAGATTATAGTCAACATTGCTATTAACTTTTGGTTATTTAGTGATTCTGTAATAAAACTATAAATGGTTTTACTATAAAGTGAGAATTGTCAAACAATTCAAGTAGTTACCTTAATAATGGCATTTTCTGACTTATATGTAGCAAAATAGGGTTGTTCCAAAAGCCACAGTGACGTCAGAATGGCAGCGGTAGAGGTCTTTACACGAATGACAGGACTGTACTCAGAGTTGGACTCAACGAGACCGGGATCACAGAGCAGTCTTCTATCAGCCCATCTTATCATCCACTCCAGCAGCCTTCTTATGCTGCCAAAATTTTTATTTAGTGCTAGGGGAAGATCTTCTTGAGGGTTAACATCATTGCACTGAATTGCTTTGAAAATACATCTTCTAGTTTTAATGGACTTGGGAGTCCAAAAGATGTGGTTTGACAATTTCTGGATTAAAGGTTTCTCCGAACTGTCATCTTGTATTCTGTAAATTGACTTTTGTTTTAAACCAAACAATCCTCTTTTCCCTTCATTTTGATTGACTTGATTCAAAGGGCTCTCTACAGAAGGTCCGACCCCTGCATTCACCAGCACTGAGGCGGAAAGCGCCTGACCTTCTGATTTTTCAGACTCACACGACTCAGGAGCAACCACAAAGCAAGACCCAGCTCTATACACATTCGGGCCTTTGGCTTTGCCCTGACGTTGTTTCAATGTCGTATGTACGTCAAACAGTAGAGAATTAAGTTCGTGTTCTCTAAGAAGTCCAGAAAAACTGGTTAGAAATGGAATGCTAGGTTCCTTAGAACTAAGTAGGTCTCTTTCAAGAACATAACTCAAGAAGAGATCAAGAAATTTAACATATTCATCATCATCCCTTTCAAATTCCCAAGTGCCTATTACCGGAAGTCCATTTTGTAGTAACTTTTCATGGTCTTCTTTTTTCTTAGTGTCTTCTTTCTGATTACTTACTTTCTTTTCTCCATTAGGCTTACAAGTCGATGTTACTTCCATGTTATCTGAGGCATTTCTACCACAAAACAAAGTTGAAAAAGACAAAATTAAAAATCATTTAATCACTAACAGATCTTAGGATTGATAAAAATCTCTCCACTGAGTAAGTCACATCTCTTTTATTTCAATTTCCTGCCTTTCAAATGAAGGAGTTGGACTAAAGGATCTTAAGTGTTCACTAGAACTGCGCATTCTGAGTCAAAAATGTGACGCAGTAATATCAAAAGGGAAGTTATGTATTAAGGGAGACTAAAATGTAGTCACAGAAATTTCAGTATAAAAGATATGAATTTTTTTTTCCTGGAGAAAAAAGGCTCTGTAATAGATCAGAATTTAGGAATACACAGTCAATAAAAATGCACTTCTTAGTTTAGGGTTTCTTACTCTTTTATGTTTGAGAAGCATTCGGAGTGGGGAAGGGTGGGAGAGGGGTTACAACAAAGATGGAAGGAAGTACAATGGACTATGGTGGGAGAAAAGGGGTGATTTGGTGGTGGGTAGAGTGGTGATACCTCTGGGGAGGATCCTAATTTACCACAATTAAAATAGTAAGTTAATAAAAAATACTCAAACATGCTCAAGTCTAAAAGTCAAATGATGTACTTTTTTTTTTAATAAAAAAATGTGCAGTGGCAAGACTGCCCTCAGGATTATTTATCACACAAAAATTGGGAACTTTGCTAAATACTTCCTATTGCTAATAAACTTGTTGGGCAGGCATCTTAATGGCCAACCATAATTACTTTTAAATCTATCTCACTTCAACATGTTCCTTATGCAGAACATAGATCTTTAGTTTCCTCAAGAGAAATAAAATGTTCCTGGGGAGAAGCCACTATGTCTCACTATATTAAAAACACACAATTAGCAGCCACCAGGATACTCCTGTGCTAAAAGTGGAGCTGTTTGGCAGAACAAGAATATCATTTATAATACGGTTAAATATGGTTTAAACACATGTTTGAAGTAGACGGTATTACTTCACTGAAGTATGTTATGACTGATTAGATAGTCTTTCAGTAATGAGAAGGTCTGCAACTGCATTGTAGATACCGCAATTATACAGAAAAAAATCCTGCTTAGAGCAATAGACAGTGCTTAGATAGAGCAGTAGGTTTCGATGAAAAGTAATAATTTCTCAACAACTTATGGACAAGCTTCAAATTTGTGCAGTTTCTTCCCTAGAAGCCCTTCAAAATAACATCACTACCCCAAGAAACCTAAACCATTTAAAAGAACTAAAAATCCTTCAGTGAACTCCAGAATTTTATCTACTCATTTGATTATATTTTCAGGTGGAAAGATTTTATATATGAATAATATTGAAAATAGATTTTTCAAATATAATTTCACTTTTATACTCCTAACATCTTTGTGGGCAGGGAGGATAGCATTTATCATCCACACTCTTAGTAACACAATCAGCTCACGGTTGCACAAAAACAATGAAAATTTATTTCCCCAGAAGTAATAAATGCTTTCACTACAAGATCTCAACAGTACCTTTGATAGAGATGTAGCCTCCATTTCTCTTCTACTGACAAAGCTTCGGAGAAGGTCTCTGCCGTATCTGCATCGCTGTAAACCAGAGAAGTCCCCAGGTCAGTGAGCGCGCTCCTGCTCAAACTAGTCCTGAGGGAAAACCTGTCAAAACCGGAAACCTCAGCTGGTTTTTCTTCTTCAGCTGGCTCCCATATATTCATTTCAAAAGAGCCTATATTTCTCTGCACACGTTTTAGGGCTTTGACCCTCACTTTGTGGAGCGTATGAATGGTAACAGACATCATTTCTTCACTTTGGGGACCTGGGAAGAAAAGAACAAAAAGTCTTATAATTCATTAAAATATTTCCAGTCAATACAAAGGAAACCCAATTCTCATCCTTCCTGGGGATACGAAATCTAGTTGATGACCAAGGTTTATTTCCACATTTTTCATGTGCTTTCTCTGTTCTGTTTAAAACGTGATAGTCCATGTCATAAAGAAAAACTGCAGAAGCAAGAGAAGTTCCACTGAAAAAAACAATAAAAGGAACAGAACCTAAACTCAAAAACGTTTGTCTTGGAAAATGGAAAATTAAGAAGTCATTTAATTATTTAAAAAATCAGGACATAGGGCCTCCCCGGTGGCGCAGCGGTTAAGCGCTGCGCTGTGGAGCTGTCGGCAGCGGCGACGCGAGTTCGACACCCAGCCGGGGAGAATCCCACATGGTGCAGCAGACCTCTCCTGCCTCGCCCGCTGCTCCCCTCAGCAGTGTATTTCTGATCTGCCTGTTCTGCTTCCCACTCTGTCTCTGGTGAACCCTCTCGCCGCCCCGCGCCTCTGGCCTGTGCCCCAGCTTGTATGTATAAATAAAAAATAAATCTTTAAAAAAAAAAAATCAGGACATAAAAGCAATCAAATAAAAACAAACACAGACCTTTGGATTCTGACAAAATAGTGGTTACCAGGTAAGGAGGGAGGAGTGAATAACTTATGATGACTGGACATTTGAAGGTTGGGATGATGTGAAATATACAGTCGCTGAGTTGAGAAACTTTGTATCTGAAACCTATGCTGTGTTGTAAACTAATGTTACCTCAATAAAAAGAAAACATTGAAAAAATCACAAAGATAATTTTTATTTTATTTATTTATTTTTTAAAGATTGATTTATTTATGCATACAAGCTGGGGTGCAGGCCACAGGCGTGGGGTGGAGAGAAGGTTCACCACAGACAGAGTGGGGAGCAGAACAGGCAGATCTACGGAAATACACTGCTGAGGGGAGCAGTGGGCGAGGCAGGAGAGGTCTGCTGCGCCATGTGGGAATCTCCCTGGCTGGGTATCGAACTTGCACTGCAGCTGCTGACAGCTCCACAGCGCTGCGCTTAACCTGTTGCATCACCAGGGAGGCCCAAGATAATTTTTTAAAAAGGCTAATAAATTAGTTTTTCTACTTCCAGGGTGGTGACTGGCAGAACATCAGTATAATTTTAGCTAAAGAAACATGGACACCTTAGTCATGTCAAGTAATGGGAATCAAGAGCAGAGTAAGTCTTTCAGGATTGCCTATTAAGAGTTTTAGAATTATTAATAAACAGGATATTTTAGAGAATATAAATAAGTCTTAAGAAACATGTTAATCACAAATCCAGTATCTTGGTACATATTAATGCAACAACATTCAATTATATGACTTCATAATTAGATGTTAAACTAAGTATATATAGTTCTAAAGAGAGTAATTTAAAGTCTTTAAAATTTCCACATTATGAATGCACAAAATACTTTAAATTTGTACACTTAAAAATGATAAAATAAATTAAAAATTTTATATGTAAAAATTTTTATAGTGTCTATTTTAACACAAAAATAAATTTACACAAGGTTATCTTGAATGGCTATGATAAGATTAGAAGTATAAGCCACCATGAAAGGGGAGGAATAATACCAGCCTTCAATAAAACGGCTGCATTATGCAAAGTGCTATATGCTCATTTTCTATATCTTATCTTATTTAATCCTCTTTCAATACACACTCATAAAGCAAGGATTAATAGACTCATTTTACAGATATGGAAACAAGTCTCAGAGAGACTGAGCAACTTGCCTATGATCACTCAGTACTAACTCACAGAATCACGACACGAAGTCAGTTCTTCCTGGTTCCAAATCAACAGATTAGTGCTTCTGTCTCCGAGGAACAGCAGAAATGCATGGAAACATAAGCACTAGAAAGTGAATGCCTTTAAAACTGAGAATCTTTGGTAATTTATCAGATATCTAAAAAATGGCATGACTGTAGAATTGAGGCTACTAGCAAAGGGGTGTGCAATATGGAGGGAGTGAGACCCAGTGGTCTATGGTGAAGGATCACGGGCACTTTTTTCTGGTGGTAGGTGTGAGGCGGCAACACACACATGAACGGGTGTGAGCCTATTTCCCTAAATCATATTAATATTATAAGCCAATGCTACCTCAATTAAAAAAAATTTAAATCACACAGTATATATACCTTTCACAACACAGTGTCTGAGTCTCTGCTGGAGAGAGTGGTATTTTTCTCTTAGCGGAACCCGGATGTCCTCAGGATTGGGAAATGCTTTCACAAAAATTTCTGCTACCTTCAGAAAAGTCAAGAAACAAATTCTATGATCAACATCATTCTTACCTAAAATAAAGTAAAAATCCTTTAAAGTCTGATTGTGAATGAGCTTATTTCCACCTACAATCATTTTACCTTTCTGATGGGTGGCAGTTCTCCAATAAGGCTCAAAATTAGATCCTGAATAAGTTCTTCAATATTAGAAAAACGAGAGAAGGGTAGCATTCTATAAGCCCATTCTACGGCACTGAGACAGTGCTCGACCACGCAAGAATCAAACTCCACTTCAATGTCCTAATGGATATTTAAAAACAAAAAATCATTTAGATGGATAGACCAGAATAAATTCAAGAGACAGTTCTGTTACAAACAATAAAATCTTCTATCAAGCAGTACTTTCCCTAGTAATGCTTATTCATTTTTCTCATTCTTGTACGGGTAAATACCTTTTTTCCCTCCACATTTTCTCTTGCTTTCTGATATCGCCTGCAACTATAGGATAACTTATCACGGATATGAAGCATCCAACACAAAGCACAAAGTTCTCTGAAGCAACCTAAAGCAAGAAAACAAGTATAAAAAAAACCTGTATGAATACGTACACTGATAGGATCACTTCAACCTCTACTGGGTGTTTTTAAAAATAAATGTCTATTTTGTTGATTATAAAAGAAATGTGCTCATTATAAACACTGATAAAAGTCATGAATATCCTTCCAGAATTTTTATGCATATTATTCTAAATTATTTTGTGCACATTAGTTGCACAAAAATATTGAAAAAATTCTTACAGAATAAGTAACTTACTCTATTTACTAGTAGTTCACTTGCTTTAATAAAATGTGACCGATCAAGTAACACCCATCTTCTCTAGTCTACTGTTCTAAGGTTATCTTACCCATTAATCTGGGAAACTGTAAAATTTGGCATACTATTTTGAGACATATAAAATAGGCATATCCATAGACTCAGCAATTCCACTTCTGACGAGCTATCTTAAGGAACTATATCAAACTAGAAAAAAGAAATGGCTATGCCTGAAGCAATTTAAATATACAACAATGGAAGTAAATTACAATACATACGTTAATAGAAGTCACTAAAACTAACAGATATGAAAGTTTACAAAATTGAAAAAGCATAAGTGGGCATATTAAGTTAGAAAAGAAGGAAACAAGATTGATGAGTCAATATTTAAAGGTTCAAGGCCTATCCACTTAGTTACTGGCAATGTATCCTATGTGCAATTACCAGAGAGGCATTGTTAAGTGCTAACATTTCAAATTAAAATAATGAAATAATGACAATGACATAACTGTCACAACTTATACAATTTAATACCACACACAAAATATACAGTATTATAAACACAAATTAAAACATTAGAGCACACCGATACTTTGAAGAGTGACAACCATTTGAAAATTTCCCAAACAAATGTAAAATATACCATTAATCATACTTAGGTAAACTTCTAAGCAAGCAGTTCATTTTCAACAAACCTATTGCTTTAACGGAAACTTCATCAAGCTTGTGGTCTCCAGTTGCTCCAGGTCTAAAGAATGCTATTCCCCCTTTACAATAATTAAGTAATGACTGAGGGAAAGGACTCAGTGAAGGAAGGGACGCTTTCATTCGAATCTGAAAATGAAGAATGATAGAATGTGTTCATTGTCAGTCATGTAAATCAATTTTAACAAGGTAGGTAAGATAAACCATACAGAATAGAAAACACAACATAGTTCCAAAACTATATAAAATACCCCTGAATTAGCTTACAAATTTAACTCAAGAAATTCACTAGTTTTGGCTAAAAAATAGAAAAAAAGCGTTACAATCATAAGCTACTCTCTCCTGTCACCCAGTTTTGCTTGTAGAAAAAGAATTTATACTTGCCCCTGACTTTCTCCCCAGACAAAATAAAGAAATTTAGGTATACAACTCTCATCCCAAAATAAAACTCTGCATGGTACTTGAAAACTTACTGATTCATCTCATTACCACTACAAGGGAGATGAAAAGACATGTGTCACAAGGTATGATGCAATGGGGAAGTTTATGTCTCCACTTATGAAGGGTTCATTTCTTTTTTTAAAAAAAAATTTTTTTAAGTTTTATTTATTTATACATACAAGCTGGGGTACAGGCCAGAGGTGTGGGGCAGTGAGAGGGTTCACCAGAGGCAGAGTGGGGAGCAGAACAGGCAGATCAGAAATACACTGCTGAGGGGAGCAGTGGGCGAGGCAGGAGAGGTCTGCCACGCCATGTGGGAATCTCCCCGGCTGGGCGTCGAACTCGCATCGCCGCTGCGGACAGCTCCACAGCGCAGCGCTTAACCGCTGCACCACCAGGGAGGCCCTGAAGGGTTTATTTCTAAGAAAATTTGACCTGAATCTACCTAGGTGAGTACAGATTAATTACCAGCTTACAAGATATAAAAGGAAAGAAGATGAAGTTACATGACACTAATTGGAAAAATCATCAAACAAATCCAGAAAACAGTACTGAAGAATTACCCAGTTTAGGGATGGCTCCTTTATGCTTATCCTACTTCAAATTATTTGAACCTCTTGGGAATGTAGGTTAATTTTTTTAATCCAATTTGAGACAGTTTTAGCCGTTATTATGCTGAATTTTCTGTCCTGTTCTCTCTTCTCTTCCCAGGAGTCTGATCTGAATATTATGATATGCTTGGGAGTATCCTACAAGTCACTGCAGCTCTTTTCAATTTTCTTCATTTTTTTCTATTGCTCAGACTGCATAATTTCAATTGGCTTATCTTCAGGTTCGCTAATTTTCCTGTCTTTTCAAATCTGCTGTCGAATCCCCATTGTGAAGTTTTCATGTCAGTTATTATATTTTGAACTCCAGGATTTCTATTTGTTTCTTTTTTAATAATTTCTCTTTATTGATAATTCTCTATTTAGTGAGACATTAGACATTCACATGCATTCCTTAGTTCTTTATATTTGGTTTCCTTTAGTTCTTTAAACATGTTTAATATAGATGATTAAAGGTCTTTTTCTAGTAGGTCCAATATCTGAATTTCCTCAAGGACAATCTATTGGGTGTGTTTCTTTTTCCTGTGTATGGGTCATACTTTCTTGTTATTGAGGGAATAAATGCTCTCTGGATGGCTGCAAGCCTTTGGCTAATTTCCAGAGCACTGAAAGTTGATTCTCACAATTTTTGTCAATATTCCCATTGCTTTTGAGAGGAACAATGCTTTAAAGGTCCTTATGCTACCATTTTCACAGACATTTTCAATAACTCTTTTGAATTGTTTGAATTGTTAACATGTCTATGTACTACTTTTTTAACTTTCAAAATTAGCTAAAAAACTGACATGTCTAAAAGTTTTTGCAAACTATATGCAATATATTACCAGTAGGGCCATCAAGAATTGACCATGAGTTTAAGAAGTTACTTCCCCCTGCATGATAGTGATTTGTATTTTGACAAAGGATAAATGTAGGAAACAAAAGAATTATTTTTGTTTTCAGGGAGTAAGACCTTACAATTTTGGTACCAAGAAAGAAGTATTCCACATTGTTACCGGATTAAAAAATATTAATTTCCTATAACCAAATTTGGAATTTTGCCAAATAAGGACAAATTAAAGAGGTTAAATACAGCAACATAACCACTTGTATACTGGATATATTTACATAAGTATGAACCTTCACACCTTTGGCAACTTTCCCAAGATCAAGAAATTTGTTAGCCAACAATAAAACTGAGACTGGAGAAGATTTATGAGTCACTTTCTGTGAGCATAGGCCAGGGGTTGGCAACAGGCTTGAAGAAAAGCCTCAAATCAAACAGGGCACTAGATAAATGAGAGGAGTAATGACTATGTGTGCGAGGATTCTAGACCACCGCATATACCTTACCTTCAAGAATCCTATAAACCTCAACAGTATGAGAAACATGGAATTTTCTCAGCCTCAAAAATGGTATAGCTGTTCTGGAAAATTGTTTGGCAGTTCCTCCAAAAAGTTAAACAGGGTTACCATATATGACCCCAACACTTCCACTCTTAGGGAATGAAAAACATATCCACATAAAAACTTGACTTGAATCTTCATAATGACATTATTTATAATTGCCAAAAAAGCAGAAATAATCCCAAATGTCCATCAATGGATGAAAGGATAAACAAGATGTTACCTATCCATACAATGGAGTATCATTCAGCTATAAAAAGGAATAAAGTGCTGATTCATATTACAAAATAAACGAACCTTAAAACATTATGCTAAATGAAAGAAACCAGTCAGAAAAAGCCACATATTATATGATTTCACTTATATAAAATATATACATTAGGCAAAGTAGATTAATGGTTGCCAGGGGTGGAAGAGAAGAGGAAAGAGGAAGTGACACTTTCTGTAATGATAAAAATGCTCTGAAATAGAACAATGAGGTTCTAAAACTTTCTGAATATATGTTTTTTTAAAAAACAATGAACTGTCACCTTAAAAGAGTCAACTTTATGCCATATGAATTATACAGCAATAAAAAATGTGTGATTGTGGGGTAAAATTTTCTGTACTCTAGTAGTTTTCTATTGCTACCTTCATATATTACTACAGACTTAGTGGCTAAAAACAATACCCATTTAAAATCTCACAGTTTCTGTGGATCAGGAGTCTGGACACAGCATAGTGTGGCTGCGCTTAACAGTCAATCAAGGGAACAGCAGGACTGCACTCTATTTCAGAGTTTGGGGAAATATATTTCCAAGATTATTCGGATTGTTGGCAGAACTTCATTCCATGTGGTTATAAGACTGAGCTCACCCATTTCCTTGATGGCTAAGCTAGGGGACATTCTCAGTGTCTAGAAGCTGAGTTCATTTTCACACTTCTTCAAAACCAGCAAGGGTAGACTGATTCCTCACTCTTCCCTTCTGCCTTATTTCTCTTATGTTCTTTTCTATTACATCTCATTGACAGATTCTTCCATGTCTTTTTCCTGCTTTTAAGGGTTTGTATAATTACATTGGGTCCATCAAGTTAAATAAGGATAATCTCCCTATTTTAAGGTCAGCTGGATAGTAATCTTAATTCCATCTGCAAAGTCCTGTCAGGCCAATTTAAAGCACTATCTAGATTAATGTTTGAATAGTCAGGACATAGGAATCTTCTAGGAATTCTGCCTACCACTTGCTCTATGCTTTATTACTTGTAAATTTTTTTTTACAAAGAGGAATGTCTTCATCTGTGTTGCTAATTTTAAGAGAATCCAGGATCTACATGCTAAATGATCTAGTTAAAACGAGATTAAGGTTATAGTCAGCAGTTGGTAAAACCTAAATGCAAATATAATTCCAAACTTTAAGTAAACAATTTTTTCTTTGTATTTTCTATAATAAACAATTTTTTAAAAATGAAGTTTCCTATAACAGGCATTCAGGCTCAAGGTTACATGTCTATAGATCTTGATCTTTCAATACTAGAAAAATTCTATTGAAAAATAATAGAAAAATTTCTTGGTAAACATACATTAAAAAACACTGGCATGACAAGAAATAAAACAAATACAGTTTTAACTTAATTTTTACGGTAACTATGCAAATTCACAAATCTTTTCTTAAAAAGGTTAATTTTCAAAATCAGCTTGATAACTTCTAAAAATATAAAGGTTCCTACTAAAAAGCTGTAGAATCTTATTTTAAATATGGTTTTAATCAAGGGTCAAGTTGGTCCTCCCTGGTGGCGCAGCGGTTGAGAACTGCACTGTGGAGCTGTCAGCAGCACGCGATGCGAGTTCGACACCCAGCCCGGGAGAATCCCATATGGTGCAGCAGACCTCTCCTGCCTCATCCGCTGCTCCCCTCAGTAGTGTATTTCTGGTCTGCCTGTTCTGCTCCCCACTTTGTCTCTGGTGAACCCTCTCGCCGCCCCACACCTCTGGCCTGTACCCCAGCTTGTATGTATAAATAAATAAATCTTTAAAAAAAAATCAAGGGTCAAGTTTAAGATTTTCAGGGCTACTAATATTTCCAAGTGTCACAGAGACAATTAGACAACAGGCTTATCAAGGACCTGCAGCTTTATAAGGGACACAGCACAAATGTCCTATCTGGGTGCAGATCAGATAAGGAAGCAGTTACAGCTCCACCGAAGTCAGTGTGTAAAAGGATGACAGTCTCAGAGTCAAACTGAATTTTACATTTCAAATGATAGCAAGGGGACGACTCTGACTGGTATACACAAAGGAAATACATAGCAAAGAACTACCTCTAACTTTCCATGCTTTGACCCCACAGAAATCCCCATAGAACACAGATAATATCAGGGAGAAGTCAGGGAAAGTCTTGATTTTAAATCTTCAATAGTTATAGGGGGAAAAAGTAACTTAAATCAAGCGGAATTAACAAACTAGATTAGACTAACAATTGCTAGACAGAATGGGACTAACACAATGACCCAATTTGGAGTCTTCATCTTTCAGGAGAAGAATCTGGTCTGTCTAGGTTGCTTACTGTAAATAAAGCTGCAATTTATGGATTTACGGGGGAATATTCCTTAGGAAAATGCCATTAACTATAAAATATTAATAAAGATTAATATGTTGTTTGACATAGCATGTTAGTGGCTGAGCCATTCCATACCTTCTGCATGACTTTTCTTGCCCACCTCAACTGCAAGATGTACCACTGTGCTACAGGAAAAGAGCACCGCGCAGCCCGGAAAAGCAAGAGGATTCGTTGAAGGATTCCAGATACTTTCTGGCGATTATCTTTTTCAGCTTTTAAAAGAAGATCATCACCATCTTCCTGATAAAATTAAAACAATCAATTTTACTAGCTAGTAATGTGGAAAGTTTAAAGGTTGATGTGAAAAATTAAGATTGATTAGTGATATTCAGTGATTTTCAAACTAGAATGTTCCTGGAGATTTATAAGGACATTTTCAGGCATGGTCTTAAAAGACTTCAACTCTAGCTATTTCTAATGTCAAGAAACTATTTCTCTTCCTTCATATATTATCAAGGGTTAAACTGACCCAAATCCCAAGGCTTCCTCACAACACATAAAGCCTACCACTTTTGCTTCCATTGGTGCATTATTGTAGAGAAGGCTCCTTTCAAGAATGCCCTTTCCCTATTTCTACCTGGAAAAATCCTATTTCCTATCATCTCCTCAATGAAGCCATCACACTGTTCTACTATGACACCTGATTTTCATTATAGCTTTTACCTATTTATTTTGTACTGCATAGTATGTTTCCTACTATACTGAGAATTACTAAAGAGCAAATTCCTCACAAGTTGTCTTTATATTATCATAGTGCATAGAATAAAGTCCAAAAGTAAAATACTCAATAAATGTTTGTGAATAAATGCAATTCAAGAGAGTAAAGGTTAAATTTCCCAGAAAATGAATTAATGTGAGTACAGTATACATTTGCTTCCCCAATATTCAGCTACTGTTATCACTTCTTTCTAGTACTCAATTTTTTTATGGGGCATCTGACCCTCTACTTAACCGATATGATTCAAGAAGAATTGATCCCACATCCTCAGCTTGAGGAAAGGCTCTAATCAGAACCTGCACTAAATCTAGCCACAATAACTGATTAAAGGACAGAGAGTAACCTAAGTCAATCTCTTGGTTGGAATGCTGGGAGAAAAATACTGTTGCTGTTTTTTTTCTCCTTTCCCTCTCCCTCTGGACATGGACAAAGTATCTTTAAAAGCTAATAGGAGAGAGACACTCAAGGGGGTGGGGGGGGGG
>PVIJ01011331.1:0-55241 GCA_004024925.1 Scalopus aquaticus
GTGTAAGACCTTTAATAGAAAAGAATGATAATATAATTAGTGTTTGATAGAGAATTAGTGTGCAATAGAGAAAGAGAAGGAAAAAATATAGTTAAAATAGTTTCCAAATGAAGCACCCAAAGTTACCCATCCCCCTCATAGGTAAATGCCCAGCTGAACAGAGTTGGCCCAAAGCAAGATTGCTGAGACCCAAAAGCCTGCCACAAGTCTAAGGCACCTTCTGGTGGAGTAGACGGGACCAAGAAAGTCTGGAAGGAAAAGAGCAAAATCAAAACCCACATCAAGATAACAGCTGCCATAGTCAGCCTCCCCACAGGTATCTCACCCACGTCTTTGTCTCTTTCAAGTGTCTCTTTTCTTGCCCCCCAAGTTCCTGGCACCAGTCCAAGGTTTAGAAGCAAGCGTGGTTTCTCCTTCACATGTCTCTCTGCTCCATGTGCCTCCTTCAGTTTTCTTCTTTCCTCATCTTGTTGTTTCTTCCTCCTCTTTAACTTCTCATCCCTGGAGGGCTCCACCCTTCCTTGGGTAGGGCAATAAAACCGGAACATTCTTTTCTATGGATGTCACACTGGTACACTCCTGCCCCTACGGAGACCAGAATGAAGGTTCCTCAAAGTATTCAAAATAGATCTGCCACATGGCAGAGGATTTCACAATTTGGTATTAATCCAAAAAAGGTAAAAACACTAATTCCAAGGGATATGTGCCTCTTATGTCCATTGCAACACTGTTTACAATAATCAAACAATAGAAACAACTAAATGCCCAAGAACAAATGAGTGGGAAAGAACATTAGGTATATATATACAATGGAATACTATTCAGCTGTGAAAAATATAAAATCTTGAATTTGCAAAACATGGATGGATGTGGAGGGGATGATGCTAATGAAATAAGTTTGGAGGAGAAAATAAAATACTGGATGATTTCAAGTGGAAATAAAGAAACAAATCAGGGACAGATGAAGCTAAACCAAAAGAAACTCTAGAAATGTGTGCCCTTAGTAGGGTGTGATGTGATAACAAACATCCAAAGAGCTGTGACCCTGTACCTCTGAACACAGACAGTGTGTAAACCGATGATGTCTCTATAAAAATAATACAATAATGAGGGAAATTGTCTTCTCCATCAATCATTGTACTCAGGACTTTGCCATTATCTCCTCATTGCAGGATGAAGATTTGGTTTCCCACAAGGTCAGAGGCAGGAGGTGCAGGGCCTCCTGGGACTGCTCATATACCCTGAGTAGAGACACTGCAGAGAGGGCGGCTCTGAGGGGAACCAGAGACAGAGAGTCAGATAAACCCCAGTACTGAGTGAGGATCTGTTTCTAAATATGAGGGGAGTGAGTGAGTTTGTGTGTGTGTGTGTGTGTGTGTGTGTGTGTGCGCGCGCGCTTGTGTGTGTGTGCGCTTGTGTGTGTGTGTGACAGGAGAGGCAGGCACACAACATACAACAATGGGAATACAAGTACACATCTAGCATCAAAAGAAACGAATTTAAATCCCACAAAGAGCAAAGAATGTCAATACAACACCTCAATGAGAAAATTCCATCAAGAAGCTATTTTTGAGCGGGGCTGAGAAAGCACCGGGTCTGAGGACAGTGAGGAGGTTTAGAAATAAGTCATGGTTGGGCTGAGCTGTAAGGAGCTGGGCAGGACCCCCCTGGAGGGCCCCTGCTAGGATGTGGTTGCACCTCCACCCCTGACAGCTCCCTCCCCCTATTCACTTCAAGCTCTTCTCCTTTTTGGTCTCAGTAGAAAACCCACTGGCCTCAGAGTCAGCGAGCTCCAGCCTGACACCCCCTCTGTTCCTTAGGGGGTTCACTTCCTCCGTGGACTGCAGCCACTTTCTCTCCAGAACAGAGCTGAGGGAGTCCCACAGGCTGGGGAGGGAGGAGCGTGCGCCCTGCTGGCCTGGCCCAGGGTCAGGATGAGCACAGGTCACACAGTCACTGAGCTGAGCCTTTGTCTAAGGCCAGGGAGGGAGGGGAGAGATGGAGCAGGGTCTGCCTAGGCTCCTGGAGGGTGCAACATTAGAGTGGGTGAGATCATTGTTTCTTCATTGTTTTGGGGTTCTCCATCTCCCCCAGGTAAGCCTCCATGGGCAGCAGGTAGGGGGATCTCAGGTCAAACCCAGCTTTGCTCCCCCATACTCCTCCCCACTGTTGTGTTCAGTATGAGTCTCCTTGTAGTCACGGCCACACTGGAGGGGAACACAGAGAGATAAGTCTTGTTACTGTATTTGCTACCGGGATTGGAGGTCTTTTTACTGTAAGCGTGCTTGTGTTTTTGTCGTTTCTATAATGATGTTGTAAAATAAGACAAAAATGGAGAAGGAGAAAAGTGTTCACCTGAGTTTTCTTAATTCAAAAAAAGAGAAAAAAGGAGCCAAAAATTAAACTAAAGCAAGTACTTGCACAGAGTGCCCAGTTTAACCGAGGATACCCTGTGAGATGTCAGATATTAGGGTCCCAGCATAAATAACGACTGTGGGGAGTGAGACTCAGAAGCACAGCCCGGTCACAGAGTTGGGGGACCCAGGGCTCTGACCCTCCCAGGACCCCCGTACTGTGGCAGCTGCAGTGAGGAAGGGTCTCAGAGCTCAGGAGGCTGAGGCCTCAATGTGGTCAAATCCACTGGACAACACCCAGGGTGAGGGTTGGGTCCTCTTAGTGATGGGCACCCCACTACCTGCACAGGTATCCCTTCTATTTTTGTGGCAATTTTGCCATAGAAATCAGGCCACACTCAGAGAGGTGGAGAGAGAGATTAATTTGTCACACTGGCGGGCCCAGTGGGATAAATCCCAAAAGTCTGAGCTCCAAACTGCAGAAATGACAGGTTTTTATACAGTTCGTATGAGGAAGGTTTTCACCTCATCTATCCAGACTGTATTGTTTGGGAAGGGGGTCAAGGTAGTCACAGCCACTACTGTGGGCAGCAGCACACCAAGGAACTTTCTGCTCCAACAAGCAGCAGGGTCCAAGCAGCAGACTGAGCAACTTCCTGCTTCATTGTTGTTAAGCTGAATTTACAATAGTCCTGATGTTGCTCTCCTGATGGAGGGAGATGAGGGGGGAGAAAGAGAGGTGATGACAGAGGCAGGGCCCCAAAACCTCTACAGAAGAAAGCAATGTCTGACCTCTGTTCAAACAGAATAATGAGGACACTTTTGCACATCATCGCCCTTGAAATACCTGAAATCTCTGTGTCCGTAAGCAGGGAAACCGCAACGAGTACATGGTTGTTTGCAGTATGTTGGTGGAAATGTCCTCGCCCACCATTACTAGAAACAAGAAAACCTCCTGAACTGCTTTTGTGTAACTAATAATTTCTTAACTCAAATGACTTATATTTGGGGGCCACCCGCCAGGCACTGGGGCGCAGAGTGAGCAGTCCCAGGACTCTGTGTGTCTGTAACTCAGAGTCCAGCTGGAGACGGGCCCGTGGAGCACAGAGCGAGGGGCCCCTGACCTGGGAGCCACTGAGCCTCCTCTATGAGGAGGTGACGTGACCTGAGCCCCCAGGGGGAGCAGAAGGTGACAGGGAGGTCAGGGAAGTGAGTAACCACAAGCGTGACAGCAGTGAGGGTTTTGGGTATTGGGCGAGGGGGGGGGGGAGCACCTCCTGTGGCCACCGCTTCTGCCAGGCCTGCTCACAGCCGATTACTCTCAGCCCCACCAAGGGCCACGTGCTGTCCACGCTGCTCCTGTGAGAGGGAACAGCTGCCCCCCTGGGTCCTGGTCAGTCTATGCTCTGGCCCCAGGGCTGGAGCCCGGGGAGAGACCCAGAACAGGAAATGGAGTACTGAGAACAGCACAGGATAAGGGTGTCTTTCTATTTCCTGAGGGGAATATGTGATTTGCAATGATCTTAAGCACAAATGTCACCCAGTGCTGCAGAAGGGAAGATTCTTGGTATTATTGTGACAGGGTCTAGGTACAGCCTATTACTGTCATTCTGAATTTGTGACAAATCTTTGGTGACTTGCTCCATTATGGATTAATCCATGCTATTCTAGAAAGATGAAGTCCTGATTTTTCTCTGCATCTGAAATATTTTACTTATATTTTTATATTTATTTCCTTATGTCATTGTTAGTTTTTGGACAGTGTTTGATTTCTCCCCTCAGGGGTAGTTCCTGTAGTTCTCCTCAGACAGCCCCAGCACCTGTGATCCCTCCCCACAGTGCAGTGTGCTCCTCCCTCCCCTGTTCTGACTCCTACCCCTCCCCCTGCTCTGTTGTAGCCTGAGATCTATGGTCAGCTCATGAGGTTTATCTTTTCCCTGATCTTTGTTCTTTTCTCTCTGTTCTCCCCATGAGTGGAACCATCTGGTGTTTATATTTTCCTTATCATTTGTTTCACTTAACACAATCTCTTCCAGATCCATCTATGTTGCTGCAAATGATGAAAGTTCATCTTTTTTGATCTCTGAGTAGTATTCCATCATGTATACATCCCACATCTTCTTGACCTTCATCTGTGCAAATCAAAACCACAATGAGATACCAACTCACACCTGTGAGAATGGCCCATATTAAAAACAAACAAACAAACAAACAAACAGAAATAACAAAAGAAGCAGCCCTCTTACACTGCTGGTGTGAATGCAAACTGGTCTGGCCAGTCAGTTCTAGAAATGATCCCTGGTCTTCCTTCTCCCTCATCCTATTTCCTCAGCTTGTCAGGGGGAGAGTCTGTTTATCAAAGGCCCCTCATAAGTGACAGCAAGAGAAAGGTTTCTCAGGCTTGGGAACCCTCTGACCCTGAGAGGGGGATTGTAGGGGTCACCAAATTACTGACCTTTCCTTCCCTCAGGAGGAAGAGGATGCAGTTTCCAGTTCCATAGCTGTGTCCTCAGTATGCTCACATGACTTATTACCCCTCATTTAACTTATGAGAAATCTGAGCTTTGAGAAATTATAACACTTATTCAAGGTGGTCCTATTGAGAGCAGAGTCGGGATTCAAACTCAATTTTCCTTCATTTGATTATGCTCTTTGCTGCATCATGTTCTACAGCTTTTCAAACTGATCTGACAAAAACAACAAAATCTCCAGTCAGTTTATGAGCCCACTGAAAAACAATTTACCTTAATAGGCTCACCTGATGGCAGAGTCCTCCAGGCAGGTTTCTGCCCCTTCTCCCTCTTTTAAGTGACTCTCCCTCCACAGTGACCAACCCTCCACTTCTTCCAGAGGCCATGTCTTTTGAGGGGAAGCAACAGCAGGAAAATCTGGGAGCAGTTTCGGCAGCAGGAACAAGCACCCAGGACCCCAAGGTGCAACCCCTTGTGAGCTAAAGAGAGCGAGTCACACCTGGCGCCATAACCTGAGGAGGGGCTTCTCCTTCCCCCCCAGTGATGGACCCTGGGGAGCTGGTCAGCACCTCCCCTCCCCTCTCTGTGGGGTGCTCCTGGTGCTGGGATCCCCACAGGCCCAGGGGAGAGGAGCCGCCTGAGGTCCTGAGTGTCCCTGAGAGTCGTTCTCAGAGTCTGCAGGGAGGTAACCTGTAGGTCTTGTTAATTAAGTATAAAAAAACTTCTGTGAGATTACCGTATTAGAAGTTTGTCACATCAGTGATCTCAGTCTCTATGTGAAATCCTCTCCAGTATTTTCCAACCATAAGATGTGGAGTTCCCACCTGGCAGAAGAACAAAGAAATTCTGACAACAACCAGGTCTAGGCCATTTCTAAGTATAATTAGTGAGATCGAGATCAAACTAGGAGAATCAATAAAGTAAAACTTAAAGGAGAAAATTTGAGTTTTATAGAGATCATAAATCTCCTGAACAAATAACTCCTTCATGTGTCAAGGCAGTGAGTTAAATTTACTGGACACCTTTGATACCGACCACTGGCCCCGTTTCCATCAGCCAACAAAAGGAAACAGAGTTTGAGCAGAAGGAAAGCAGTTTAATTTGCCAACAAACTGAGGAGAGCAGCAGACTCGTGTGTGAGAGCCCACAGGATACCTTATAGCCTGATGTCTCTAGGAGTTGGAGGAGCTTGAGGGCACCAGTCCAGCAGGCCACCTGGGTCTCACTGGCTAGGAGGAGGTCATCAACATACTGGAGGAGCGTGCACTGGAGCTCCTCACCAGGGAAAGCAGCAAGGTCTGCAGCAAGAGCTTCCCCAAACAAATTCGGAGAGTTTTTAAACCCCTGAGGCAGCCTAGTCCAAGTTAACTGAGTCTTTTGGCCGGTTTGGGGACTCTCCCTGATGTATAGGCGGAGGTGCCGGAGGCTGAACGTTGCGGTGGCCACGTATAACAAGGACCTGACTCTCTCCCTGTCCTAAACTACAAGTACAGACCCAAGTAGGTCGGGTCTGAGCTATTGTCACCATGAGTCAATGTAAGGGAACTGATCAGGGGGCCCTGGGGAGCCTGTCGCAGCCTCCCACCCTGCCTGGACTGTAGGGATGTCAGGCGTTCCCTCTGGAGGCCATTTTCCCTGGAAACTAGGCCATTCTACCTGGCACAGGGTCTTAAGTTTCCTAGGGGTCAAGGCAACCCCACAGTCTTCGTGGAACCCCTTTTTAAAATTTTTGATCATGCAGTCAAGGACTGTAGGTTTACTCTCAGTCCCTCCCATTGTGTTCGGTGTCGCAACAAAAGGGAGGGGGAACAATCAGGTTCTTGTGTGGCCGAGTCTCTCTGGGAAACTTTCAGGCACGTCTTGGCATTTGGCAGCCCGTATAAACCCCGGGCCGGCGCCATAAAGGTTGCCTATGAGCCGTATGATGTCGTCACGGAACCGCAGAACAAGACCACTCAGATCCCATAACCGAAGTCGTGGGGCCGTCACACACACACACACACACACACACACACACACACACACACACACACACACACACACGGGGGCTGTGCATTCCACCCACCAGACAATACCACCGAGCCCGACGAGGGGGCGTGAGAGGGGACCAGGCTCTCCTTCCGTAGGTTGGGACCGGCTAAACTAAGCACAGAGGGCCCCGGGGCCTTACCTTATCCAGAAGTCCGATGGGGTCTGTGTCCACCTCTCTCTGCGAGTCCGGGTCAGGTCTGAAGGGCAGTGCCCCAGCTCTGCTCCCCTCAGAGAGGAGGACCTGTCAAGGTGCGGGTGGCGCCACCTCATTCACTCCAGGGAGGATCGCCTATCATAGCCCCAACACCAAACCAGTGGCCAAAGGGGCCAGCGCTGCGGCTTCCCAGTCAGGGAACCAAAATGTTGCGGCAACTTTCCCAGAGAAATCAGGCGGCACTCAGAGAGGTGGAGAGAGATTTCATTGTCACACCGGCGGGCCCAGTGGGATAACTCCCCAAAATCTGAGCCCCGAATTACAGGAATGGCAGGTTTTTATACAGTTTGCATAAGGAAACTTACCTGCCCTATCCATCCTAAACTTTACTGTTTAGGAAGGTGGTCAAGGTAGCCATAGCTACTACTGGGGGCAAGCAGCACAGCACAGAGACTTTCCCAGCAGATTTCCGCCCCAGCGGGCAGCAGTATCCAAGCAGTGAACTTAGCAACTTTCATTTCCAAGCAGCAAACCTATGAATTTCCTACTTCACCATCTCTGGCAGGGGGCAGGGGCACCTAACAAAGGGGTAAAAAATAAGGGAGCTGGGCAAGGGTCTGCACAGGGGAGTTATGAAGGTGGGCATGTCCTTTTGATGCAGGCATTTGGAGATCTGGGGAGACTGAAAGGGTAGCTCTGCTTTGTTAACCCCCCTGGTGTTTAATTCCCATGTATCTTCTTAGGAATGGTCTTTCCTTTCCTTAGAATACAGGAAGACAAACTTGTTAAACAAGCACACTTGTTAAGAGCTAGGGATGCTTATCGGTGGGGCAGGAAGAGAGACCTGACCCTGTGTCACCTTCTGTGTGTCAGGCTCCTTCAGACATAATTTCACATCCTCCCAACAATAATTCCCCAGGCACCTCCACCCTTGATAAAGTAAATGACACTCAGGGAAACACGCCCCTGTTCCCACCACAGGGCCAGCAGCCCCCAGTCCAGGCCTCCCTTTGTCTCAGAGTCTCTGTCCCCCAACCCCCTGGGGCGGCCTTTCTAACCCCACAGCCCAGAACCAGGAGACAAGTGGCCAGAATGAGGAGAGCAGCCCTGGCTCCCCCAGGCCTGGGGAGGAGAGATGAGCAGGGAGGGGGAGCCCCATTCATGTTCAGTCTGCTGTTCTCTGCCCCCCAGAGGGACCCTCACGAGGTCACAGAGTAGAGACACAGGCAGGGCTGCTGGCTTCTCTGTGTGAGTATTCCGTGGGGTCAGGCAGAGCCTAATATCTACACCCCAGGGGCCCCGGATCTAATCCTGGTGATGGGGCCTGCGCTCTGCTCTCAGGGCTGGTGAAAAATACCACTTAGAGCTGCTCTGTGCACTCAGGCTAAAGGGAGAGGCCGGCACAGGGGTTTAGAGAATGACCTTGGTGAGACTCTGGATCCTCATCCAGCTCCTGGAGGGACAATGAGTCAGGGTGGCTTCTCCCTGAGGTGAGGCAGGCTCCTCATCAGCCCCCAGAGGGGCGGCCCTGACCCCGCTGTCTCCCTCTGGGGCAGACTTGGCCAGTGGGCATTTTCCTGCAGCCATGAGGCCTGAGACAAGCAGTGGTGACTGTCCCCTGCAGAGTGTGTCCCCACACCTGACACCTTCCTTCTCTGCTCAGCCCTGAGAAGTGACACTAAATAAGGGAGGGAACCCCCAGACAGTCAGGGCTGTGGGACATGTGAGGACTTGAGCTGTGGAGACCGTCACAGTCACCCTCGCTGTACCATGACGGTGAGTCAGTGAAAAGTCCTCAGCCCAGTGACTGCAGAGCCTGGGCACACCCGGGGCCCTGACTCCCTGTCCCTGCTCGTCCCTGACACCTGAGGGAGACAGAGGCTGAGGGGCCCAAGGAGGAGCTGGGTACTCACCCCCTCCTGCTCCTCCCCCATGGAAATATAGGACCCAAATGGAGAAAAGTATCTAGTCCACAGGAAGCCACTTATCTGCCATGAGTATGTTCCTTATCCTGGGTTGAATGAAATTCAAGATATTTGACTATAAGGTTTAAACTCTGATGACAATATTCATCTAAGAGCCAAGTAGCAGAAGGTGTCTGTTTTCTCTGCAAACATTTCAAACCTCCCCACAAAAAGGTTATTGGTATAGAGGGGAAAGGAGGAATCAGGATTCGATATCAAAAGGACACGAACTTGTGGGAGTCTGGGGTGGTGACGTGATGTAACACACTGTTATTATAGGGTGGGGGGACTCCAGGACAGACGCCCTGTGGACACGGCACAGGGGCAGGAGGAAGCTCTCCAGGGTAAGCACGAATGTGAGAGGCCTATTTAGGGTCCACAGTCAACGCAGACGCTCCTAATCTGCGGACGGTTATTAAATATTTGTGAATGAAACAGTGAAAGATACTCGAAGACCTGTGATATAGGGTGCAACTGGCTTAAAAAGCATCATGGGAAAGATTCACAATCTTTGGTGAAGGAAATGACTTGTTTAAAATAGATGATTCTTTCAGTGAACAGCAGTCATGGCCGTCAACCCAGAGAATGACCGAAGTACCAGCAGGATTTGGGAGCTGCAGGCTGAGCGTCCACGTCAGGCAGAAATGGCTTTGGCAGCCACAGAAAGTGAGGATGGATATTAAGAGCGGAGATGCCCAGAGAGCCCCTCTCTCCACGTGGACACACAGACAAGGGGTGAGATCACTTCCAGGGCCCATTAGAGCTGCTCTTCTCCCCAAGGGAGCAGGACAGAAGGACCTGGACACACAGGCCATGGCCTCTGTGGCATCAGTGGGGTGGAGACTCCTTTCTCCTGAGGCTCACATCTCTCTCGTGAAGAAGTAACTTCTTTGCCTTTGCTCCAGAGTCCCCGTGAGCAGTGACGCGCTCTCTGTATACTGTAAGGTGAAGCTAAAGTCAAGCTGTTTCTACAATATTCAGTAATAATAAGGGCATCTCCCAGTTCCAGAGAGAACTGAGCCCCAGGTCACTCCCACAATCTGCCCTGAGTCTACTCAGGGTCAGGATCTGGATCCCTATTTCCATCCGTGACCCTGACCTGAGTCTCTCTCTGTAGCAGGAAGTGGCCCTGGCCCAGGACACTGCGTACCTGGAGCTCCTGCTCCCCAAGGATGGACACACGTGACTGTGACCGTCTCTGCCAGGGCCTGTGCTCACCCCAAGAGACAGGACACCAGCCCCTAGTGCTGGGCATGAGTGTCCCTCTCTGCCAGGGACCCCCTGCTGGTAATGTCACTGTCCTATGCGGACACTGCAGCTGGGGGGATGGACAGTCACTGAGAATAAAGGGAGGACTCTCCCTCTGCAGGAGGCGGCGTCTGGGCTGTGAGGGTCACCAGGGGACGGTTCTGGGCTCTCACACCCCAAAAACCAGACTGATCCTCCATGAAAATCCCCAGTGACAGAGGTGACCTTGGACTTCAAAAAGGACAGGTGACCCTCCCTAGTGCAGATAATCGGGACTTCACTTTCACTTTTTGACTCTTTCAAGGGAAAACAGTCCCATCCTTTGGCCTCTGTGGGCCCGGCACAGCTGACCCTGTGACCCTGACAGGGACACGGCTTTCCACGGCCTCTCATGAGAACCTGCTCAGAAGTGGGTTAATTACCAGAGTCAGGGGCCCTGTCATGTTAGTCCCAAGTTGGCGTCAATGAAGGGACAGGTTTGTCAGCCTCCCTGCATCACACGTGTGGGTCATGAGGACGGAAGGTCTGTGTCCTCCTCATGCCCCAGATCTGCCCACTGATGCCAGTAGGAGCTATAGCAGGTGCTCCAGGTACTAATCATCATCCATTTACAGCCACAGCCCTGCCCAGATTTCCACCATCTAAAGTCGTTCTGAAAACTGAGGTTTCAGAAAATTTAGGATGATTGTCAAAAATGCAGATTCCTGGACCTCCCCAACCAGATGCAGCACCTCTGGCCAGAGCGTGAGAATCTTCTCTCTGAGCTGAGCTCCAGGCATCTGGGGATCACACTCTAAGAATCATGGACCTAGACAGAGCTTCTGAGATTCCAGCAGGTGGGCAGATGAGAGAGGGTCTTGTTAAGAGGCAGACCCTGGTCTTGTCATTCTGGGGCTGTTCTGAGATCCATTTTCATGGCATGAAAAGGTGGATCATAAAGATAAAATTTTATTCTGGCTCATTTACCCTTCTTTATAAAGGGGTCACTTTACAATGTGCCCTTCACAGTCCAGTGCCCAGAGCCCAGCGGTCCGTGCAGCAGCAGGGGCATCAGAGGCCTGAGTCTGAGCCCGTCAGGTCATTGTGTGCTCCGGGCCCCGCCCTGCTCACCTGCCGGCGACGTCTCAGCACCACGGGCTGTGGGCAGGGGCCCAGCAGGTCCCAGGGTGGGGGAGGCAGTTGTGCTCCTTGGGTTTGCCAGGATGGAAGAGGTGAGCTGTCCCGACATGACTCAGTGTCATTATCAGGGGCACGCCTGTCCTCAGGCCGAGAGGACGTGGTCTGAGCAGAGAGCAGACAACACCAGAATCCATGAGTAATGGGGTTCTCGCTATCAGAGCCCACAAGCATCTGTCAGATTGACGAAGCCACCTGTGATTTCATGGTTTTGGGAGGATGAGGACAAGTGCAGAGACTATTAAGATCTTAGTGACCACTTCCAAGGGCTCACAAATTTAACTGTGTTTCTGGTGACTTCATCAGATAATGCAGAACCACCCTCAGCATGTGAGTGCTGCCTCCACACTGCAGTGGCCAGAGGACCGCCCTCCTTGTCGTGGTGGCTGTGCATAGTTAGTGGTTCCCTGGGGAGGTTCTGTGCTTCCCAGACCCCGGGTCTAATCTCCTGTCAGTTTGAGAACCTGAGCAGGGATCCTGGGGCCTGGATGCACGTTAGTCCCATGAGATCATATCATGGGCTGTGACCTTCTCCCCAAAATTCTCTGTCAGGGGGGACAGCTGATGGCAGTATGGAGAGGTTGAGCAAGTGTGGGGATGTAAACTGGTGTAGCTGCTATGGAAAGATGTGTGGAGATTCCACAAATCACTAAACATGGATCTACCATATGATCCAGCAATTCCACTCTTAGGAATTTACCCTAATTCCCAAGGTATACTAATTTGAAAGGGCAGCTGCACTCTTAATTAAGTATTACTTATAATAGCCAAGATATGGAAATAATCCAAATGCCCAAATCCAAAACAGTTGAGGGAAGAACCCAAAGTATGGTGATGGGTCACAGTTGCTATCGTGGTGGGAGGTCTCTAGAGACTACATCTGAGGTGAGAAGCTAGAAAAATGGATGAAAAAGGTGTGGTATATATACATGATGGAATATTACTCAGCAGTTAAAAATGACAAACTCATGCCATTTGAGGCAAAAATGAATGAAGCTGGAGGGTATTATGCTGGGCAAAATAAGTCAAAAGGACAAAGATAAATATAGGATGGGGTTCACTTGTATGTGGCATATAAGAAACTGAACACTATGTCAAGAACAAACAAAAGTTGCAGCTGACCATAGATCAGAGGCATGCAGCAGGAGGTCAAAACAGTTGAGGGAAGAGCCCAAGGTATGGTGATGGGTCACAGTTGCTATCGTGGTGGGAGGTCTCCAGGGACTACATCTGAGGTGAGAAACTAGAAAAATGAACAATATATGAACATAAATTTTGAAAATTGATATGCTAAAGTACAAATAATAGTTTGAGCAAGTCTTCAAGCAGAAGATAATTACAATTGAACAAAAGTATAAAAATAAATATTTGAAGTGACCAGAAAATAAACCAAGGCAGCAGAAATATGTGGAGAATGTTCGTCCTGAAGAGCTCCCATAATGAGTGGAAACTGCAGTGTGCAGCATTCTTGCCCGAGGTGCTCCCCAACCCCCAGACACTGCAGTCCAGTGTGTCAGGGGCAGAGCAGAGCAGCTGGGCATTTCAGGGGAATATAAACCTGAGACAGCAGCAGAAGGCTTGAAACAAAATCTGAATACAAATTGTGCACTGCTGTGGCACACTCAAGAGAACTGCTAGAAAAGCTAAAAGAACCTAGAGGTATTTTTGCCTTGAAAGACACAGACTGGGGCGTCCCTGCTGGTGCAAGGGGTTGTCTCAGCACTATGAAGCACTATGAAGCTATCCGAAGCCACTGCAGTTTCATCCCAGGACGGGGAGCTTCCCACATAGCACGGCAGACCTCTCCTGCCTCGCCCGCTGCTCCCCTCAGCAGTGTATTTCAGTCTGTCTGCCTGTTCTGCTCCCCACTTTATTTCTGGTGAGTCCTGTCACCACCACCCCCCACATCTCTGGTCTACAACCCAGCTCTTGCATGCATAAATAAATAAATATTAAAAAAAAGAGAGAGACAGACAGACTGATACTGTGAGTCCACCTCTCACATGTGAATTCTCCGTTCCACAAAAATCTCAGGTTGTCAAATGAAAAACTTTTACTGGATTGAGATATTGAGGGTCGGGCTTGTGGCTGGAAAGACATTTGGAAATTTGGGGTAAAAACTAGGAGCAAGGCCACCACTGAGAGGGTGCTCGACAAAATTGGAGTGGAAACTGCCCAAACCTTGGTTGACCATTAAATCTCACATATTTAAATCCTTCAAACCCAGGATAAAGCAGCATGCGGAGACAAAGAGCACAGCAGCTGTGCACATGCAGGGTTCCCTGTGGTCCAGGCAATGCCCCATGGGGGTCGGGGGATGGAAGGAACCCCCCAAAAAGTAACATAGGTTCCAGATGTGCTGAATGTTCTATCTTCCATGTATTTGGAATCAAACCTGATTTCTCCACGGTGCACATTGGAGTCAAGCCCAGCCATTCTCACAGGTGTCAGAAATATGTGCTTCCTTTGTCAGAGGAATGTGCATATTTAGTGACTAATGGTGGTTTCCAAATGTCCACAGATGTTTTAATACTCAAGAGTTCAAGGGCAAGACCAATTCTCCTCCCATGAGTGTGGCGGGACAACTGGCTGATGAATGGAATAAATGGAAGTAAGGTGATGCCACTTCAGAGTCAGTCTGAGAAAGGGCTCTGTTGTTTTTTTTTCCCCTGGTCTCCACTCCTGGACACTCTCTGGGGCCAGTCTCCTGCCATGTTCCATGGTGTCGACACTCACCGCACCACGGAGATAACCACACCACAGTGAATTGAGGCTTTCCCCCCAAAAAGCCACGGGAATAGGCTTTGACCCAGAAACGTCCGAACAGAGCCTTTCCATTCTGCAGAGATGCCAACTGCAACCTGGTGAGACCCAGGGCTGGAACCACAATGTGAGGCCGCTCCTGACCCCTCACCCACAGAAAACTGTGAGACACCAAATCTCTGTTGTTTTCAGCTGCCCAGACTTGGGGTAGTTTGTTGCAAACATTGGGGTGAATGATGCACAGGGAGCAACAATGAGATCAGAGGTGGTTTCTTACAGAAACAGTGGAGACCAGAGAACCTGGACCGACATATTCAAGGTTCTCCAGTAAAAAGAGGCCAAACAAGAATTCCATACCCTATGAAAGTATCCTTCAAATAAAGGTGATTATTAAAATTGGTCATTTTTGTTGTTGCACTACATTTTAATTTTCCTATCACCTTTTTTTGTGTTATTTATATTTCATGGAGTTTCATGGTTTTATTTGCACACTACACGTGCACATACTGGCTTCCTTCCCACTGCGCAGTCTGGTGTTGGGATGGGCGACTTGGCAGACAGCAGTGCTGCTCTCTCCACAGTGGCCTTGCGGTTCTTGGAGGAGACCCTGGGAGCGACCTCAGCGCAGGGAGGGGGTTGCTCCGCAGCAGCACTTGCGGCTCCTTGACCTGGTGCTGAAGCCCCGGGGCCGCGTGCGCTTGGCTTTCTTGTGGCGCCAGTAAGCCGCGCTGTGCACCAGATCTGGCCCGTGAGCCTCTGCGTGCCCTGTTACCTGTGCCCCTGGGCTGCTGCCGGGGACCCTTAATTTTGATGTGTCAGTCTGACTGGTGCCGGATGAACCTCTACCCCTGGGTAGACTCAGAGCAGATCATGTCAGTGATCTGTGGCTCCGTTTCTCCTCTGGCACCCAGGGTATGTAATAATTATTAACAAATATTATTGAAACAACTTAATTCATTATCCTTTTACAATGTACACAGGGCACCTTTAATGCTCACGTCGACTCTGGAGGCAAAAGGGAAAGTGCGGCTTCTCCTTCCCAGGAGAGAAGTGGGTCTCAGGAGGGGGTGTCTGTGGGTTACTTGCTCCCTTGGGTAGAAGAGCAGCTCTAATGGGGCCCTGGAGGTGACCCTACTGCTGTGTCTGCAGTGTCCATGCGACAAAGGGACTCTCTGGGCATCTCTGCCCTTAATGCCCACCCTCACTTTCTGTGGCTACAGAGGCTGTTTCTGCCTGATGTGGATGCTGACTGTGAAGACCACTCATTGGAGACTGGCCTAGAATTTGATGATGATACCCTGTCTCAGTGAATGGGACAGGATAGTGCATAAACACTGGCCTTGCAGTGAGTGGGGCAGGGGCCCTGAAAGCGGCCTGGCTTAGAGTGGCCATCAAGACCAGTGAGAGGACAGCTGACCCGGAGGCTGGTTTGGAAAATAGGAGAAAGGCAGAGTAAGTGGTCCCTGTATGCACAAGAAGGTGACCTCTCTGTCATTTATAGGGTCACCCAAGGCTTGTCCACAGAGATAGTAAATGGGGGATCCTGTCTCACCTCTGGACTCCTGTAGAGCAGGTCTTTTCCTCTTGCACTGGGGTCTTCAAAGTCAGAGGCAGATTGTCCTCCAATCTGGCCTGTACTTTGGGCTGGTCCCTCCCTCTCTAGAGAGCGGGACAGTCTCTCTTCCACTGCCCAACGTGATGGCACAGAAAGCATGGCCCTGGAGTGGTCTCTTTGGACCCCTGTGGCTGAAATGCCCTGGTTGCTTCAGGCCCTTTAAGTGGTGAAGTCCCGAGTACACTGGGAACACATGGGGTCCCCGGTGTGTCTGAGGTGGCAGGGCGCTGAGCATGGCTGCCGACGTATACTGGGTCTTTCTTCCTCTCTGCCCGGTCTCCCTGTCACTGTTGAAGGTCATTCCCATAAGTGTGAAGAAGTGGTTTGAGCTTCTTGATTCAGGGCAAGAGTAGCTAATGATGTGAACTGCTAGAATGGCTTATTTTTTTTAGTTCCCGGGTCCAGATTAGTATGTATTTTTTATGGTTCACCAAGGATAGCCTGAAATAATGCAGGATTTTTATCTGGCACCCGAGTAACCTCCCTCAGACTGTTGTAGCTGAAGGGCTTAGCAGTTGTTTGTTGCATGCCCTGGAGGGGGCAGGTGACCATATGGCCGCTGCTTTAAGGCCAGTACCAGGCACCGCAGACCAGAATAGATGAGGTTTCAAGAACTCCTACATTTTAGAACACTCCTAGTAGTTTATTTTTATGCTGAAAAGGTGTAGCCATTTTTTAAGGCCAAGAAAAAATGTTTCTTGACTGTTTCTAATGCACTCAAATAGACACAATTTGTGTTTCAGGAGGAAAATAATTTTATCAGATGTCTTAAGAGTCCTTTCAGGACTTTCAAGGAAAAAAACTTTACTATTTTAGAATATTTACTATCATGAAATTTTGCATAGGATTAAGAAATGCACAGATTTTTATAAAATAATTACCCAGAATGACAAAGAGATCAGATCTCTTTTCTGACAAGACTTAGCAATGCTGACAGGATTATTAAAAGTTAGTATAGACAGTCCAAGAATACTTTAGTTCTTCTTGCAAATGAAAAAATTGAGTTTGGAATCACATACGCACAGTAGAAATATTAAAGTTTAATTTAAATACTACAATTATAAGTTATAAGACCACATGAAAACTTTTTAAGATGCCTTCCTTTGACTTTAAATAGTTTCTTTTGCTTTTCCATTTTTAAAATGTTTCATTTCAAAGATAACCAGTTTTATTTTGATATTAAACGCTTTTTTAAAAACACACAGTTGGGTGTCCCTGGTGGCGCAAAGGGTTCAGCGCAGCACTGTGAAGCTATCCAGAGCCAATGCAGCACTAGTTCAAAACCCAGACAAGGCCGGGGAGATTCCCACATGGTGCAGCAGATCTCTCCTTCCTTGCCCGCTGCTCCCCTCAGCAGAGTACTACAGTCGATCTGCCTGTTTTCTACTGCTCTGTCTTTGGTGAATCCTCTCACCACCCCACACTTCTGGCCTACACCCCAGCTTGTATGCATAAAATAAATAAATCTTTAAAAATTCTTTTAGAAAAATAGAAACACAGTTTACTTTCTTTGTATTCATATTTATAAGACCATAGTTTTTCTTCTAGATAGTAAAATATTAAAGTAATTGTTACACTATATTCTCTTTAGACTGAATGTCTTACACTTAAACACGTTTTAATTTTTTCCTTTCAGTTACATGACATCAAAATTTCACCTTCCTTAAGATAAGGAACAAAAAGTAAACCTGAAAGTTCAGTAATTTTAGATAAAGTGATTTTAGATATTTAACATGTTTTTATAATTAAACACAATAAAACTGTAAGTAATGGTAAGGGATTTGTCTTTTGGAAAATAATTTCATAGGAGAAGTTTTGATATTAACATCAAATAGCAAATTTATTTTTTGACATAAAGCAGGTTAATTACTCTTTTTTTTGCTGAATACCATGAGCTTTTTTTTTTAAGTAATTACATTTAAACACAGAATAAAGTACTGATTCCCACCATCATAAATTTAAGGCATATGCTATAAATTAACCCACTAAATTTTGAATTAGTTTTTATTTGCGAAGACATGGAGAACTTTTATTAATTTAACTTTTAAGCAGATTTTACTGACTTGAGGTCTTTATCCGGTCTGGGCCAAAGTCACGGTCTCCAAGGTGACGAATGAGGTCTGGAGCAGCTGCTGAGCACCGGACCTGTGGTTAAGATGGACCACCACGATGGGAACAGAGTCAGAGTGGAAGCAGAAAGTGGTTCAAGAGAGGACAACTATTGCCTCAAAAAAGACCTGGAAGTTTCCACTCAACACCACACAGCCTACCCTGAGACTTTCAGGCTGTCTCACCACAGTTTTCTGTTGTTTTTTTTTTTATTCATGCATATCAAGTTGCAAAAAGCAATCATCACACACATGGGGTCCTGGTAATTTTCTTAAATAAGAAAACATTTGATTTAAGTTTGCATTTATAAGAAATAATTGTTTTTGGCTTTAAACTGAGACAGAAGATTTATATTATTTTCCTAAAGGCCTCGCTTTGAACTTGGTCTCACTGAGAACAAAGGCAGCTTCCCTATTGGCTGCTATGAGTCTCTCACTTTAGTCTCCAGCATTTTACCTCCTGCCTCAGTTGTGGCACAAGAATTGAAATTTATACTTCCCTCTTCAGGCCAACATTTCTTTGTTCTCTGGTTTGTAAGATGCTGGGCAGTAGTTCAAAAGATCTGAGGACACAGTCCAGGTCTGAGTAGGCAGTGGAGGTTTTTAACTCAACCAATAACACCTTGCATGGTTTGTTAGCAAGTCCAAAGTACCTCAGCAGTTTTTACTTTAAACAATCTAGACTTTAAGATTCAGAAAACACAGGGAAATAGTATTTTCTATCCATACAATGAACCAGTACAGTATCTCAAGGTGGATAAAAGAAGAATCCAGATCCCCCATAGCTGGAAGACAGCAGAGACCTACCAATGATCTCAACACTGGAGAAAAAATCCAAGCAGCTGCTTGCTGAGACCGGAAGCAAATCCCCTCCCGCCCCACCAGCGAGCTGTAGTGTGTCCCTCACTTTAGTCCCCAGCATTCCACCTTTTGCTTCCGCCATGGCAAGAGCAGGAGAAGGGTGTTACAACTGAGGATGCCATTTATGGACCAGATTTTTGTAGTGGAACCAGGCATTATTTAAAGAAAGACTAGGTGCTTTTTCTTTAGAGCTTGAGCCAAATTTAGCTAGTTTTTAAGAATGCAGCCCAAGGACAAGTTACACGGAATTGAGAGAGAACATTTCATGATGCACCTGAAAACTGGTCTCAACCCTAGGATGCAGGAGAGAGGCGGACCCTTTCTAGTTTAAGACAAATGAGAAAGCTCCCATCTAGGAGGAAAGAAGACAGGTGTCCAGCATGAGTTTCTTTCTACGGAGGCATCCCTCCATTTAATCTTGGAGCTCTAACTGTGAGTGATGAACAGTCTCCCCACAGGAGAGTCTGCTGGACTTAATCGCTCCATTACCAGTGTGACTCAACACAATGATCCAATCTGTCTTCCAACAAACCAAAGGAGAGGGGTACCGGACTTTCTGGGACCTTACCGGTGATGCGGACAGTCTTATTATAAAGGGTTCCCATTCCAGTGTCTAATGGCCTATGATAAGCCACTCTCCTCACCTGATGAATGAGCCCCTGAACACACCTGAAGACTGAACACAAGTCCCACTCAGGGTCCTGAGGCCTAACTTCCAATGATGCCCATTTACTAGAAAACAAAAATGATTTCCAAAGCCATAGCCCTTGAACCGGTAGTAACCCAGAGCCTGATATTTACTTGTCTTAAAATCCCTTTTGGACAACTGTCATGAGACAAATTCATTATACTAAAGGTGTAATCAGTCAGCTGGACCGAGGGTTTGAGGCAAACCCGTATATACATCCCTGTCATAACATGAAACCCAACCTCTTCTGCCTGTGCCTACTGGCAGGGTTAGAGCAGACACCAGGGGAAAGACATCAAGGGGTGTCCCGAGATGTTTAAGAATATTTTGTACCTTATGACTCATAAGCTATCTTGATAGACACTGAAAGAAATCTGCCCTGTGGGAAAGGGACCAGGGAGGTAAAAGTCCTTTTCTAGTCAGTCAGGCCTCTGTGACTCTCGCCCGGGTGCCGCCTAGCAGGACGCCTTGTCTGCGCCATCTGATCTCCTGGGTGTCCAGGGTTCCCAGGGCCACAGCTCTGTCATCCTGAGCACCCTCGGAGTCCACGGACAATAAAGAAAAGCGAGGAATCAGTGACAGGAGAATCCTGACATCCTAATTATCCTTTTTTCCCCCCCTCTATTCTAAAATCTCATCATCCTGCTTTGTGGTTGGCTCTTTCTCCTAGTGGCCACACTCCTCCAGGCAGATGTACCCATTTTCCCAGCTCTTATCTTAGAGTTTCTCTTTTTACCACCCTTCTCCCAGATCTGTTAATATTTGCTATCCCAATTAGTCTTGAAATTTAGCCTTAACATTTACTGCCCCCATTAGTCCTCCTGGATTTCTGACCTCATCTCTGGAGTATGTCTGGTTGGCACTTAGAATTTACTTTTCTTGTCTTTGGAGTGTTTTGGTTAGCACCAAGAATTCTCTGTACTTATTTCTGGAGTGTGTCTTAGTTAGCACCTCTTTAACTCTCCACAGTCCCTGCTTGCACCATCCCTGAAGCTGCCTAATTAACCCTAACTTGCCCTGGGACTCACTATGACATTTGCGGGAAACAGATCCCCCTCACCAGAATTACAAGGTGAACAATTGGTGATTCATTTTCATAAGTGCTTTACAAAAAAGTGAGTGTTAGCAATTAGCTCCAGACTGGACAACACATATGTGTGGATTATACTTCCTACTAACCAGGTGGGGCAAATTCTACCTGGGACTTGAAAACCCCCAGTGGACAAGACCCCCCCCCCTTCCCTACCTGAGCGCTTCTTCCTCCACATCACAGCTGCAGCCACCGCAGCGCCAGTGAGCACAGCTCCAAGGAGAACCAGGCCAATAATGATGCCCACGGTGGGGATGGAGGACTGAGGAGGGGGCTCTGGAAGGGAAGGGGAGGTGAGACCCTGAGTTCCAGGCCTCCATCCTGATCCTCTGAAGATCTCCAGAAGGGCTCCTGATGCCCCTGAGAAGAGCCTCTGTGCCCACCTCCATCCTGATCCTCTGAAGATCTCCAGAAGGGCTCCTGATGCCCCTGAGAAGAGCCTCTGTCCCCACCTCACCCCAACTCAGAACTCGGGGCTCCTGCAGCCCCTCATGCTGCACATGACACGTGTATCTCTGCTCCTCTCCAGAAGGCACCACCACAGCTGCCCACTTCTGGAAGGTTCCATCCCCCCCAGGCCTGGTCTCCACCAGCTCTGTGTTCTGGGTCAGGTCCTCCCCATCTCGCTGCCAGGTCAGGGTGATCTCCGCAGGGGAGAAGCCCAGGGCCCAGCACCTCAGGGTGACCTCATGATCAGAGGTGGGGTGGAGGGTCACGTGTGTCTTTGGGAGATCTGAAGGGGAATAAATCAAAACTATCACACTCTGGGTTTCCTCCATGGACACTGAAGCAGCCTGACGTGACCATCCTCAGAATGAGCATGACAATTGGTTTGGAGGGAGGAAGCATAAAACCCAGAGACAGGCCTGGTCTGGGGGATCTATGATAATCAGGAGACAGCCTGGGGTAGGAGGATGCAGGTCTCTAGGGAGAACACAGACATCTGTTCCTGACCTTGATGGTGGGTGAATGACATATAAAGGCAGGTTCAGATACAAAAATGTTCTCAAACCAAAACAAAGACCTTGAAAGAGAAACTCAGGTTCCCTGATGGCTGGGAGGTCAAAAGAATGCAGTGCAGGGTGATTTCAGGCATGGCCTCCCCTCCATCAGAAGAGACTGGATTCCTTGACTGTCCAGAAGAGTAGTGTCTTCTGGGCAAGTCTCTCTCTAGCACACAATATGAAACCTAGGGGGACTCACTCTGACCAGAAAGCAGGTGCTGTCTGCCCATTATTGCATTTCCCCCCGTGGGGTTGGAGGATGAGGGGATGTCGCAGACTTTGCGGCCCCTCTCACCTGTGCGCTGCAGCACCTCCTTCCCCAACGCCAGGAGTCTGCGGAGCCACACCAAGCACCTGCTCTGCAGACTGTTCCTGACGCGCTCGGCCCTCCCCGAGGCCTCCCACTGGCGCTGGGTGATCTGAGCCGCCGAGTCCGCAGGGATCCAGGAGCGCAGGTCCTCGGTCAGGCTGATGTAGTCAGCGCCGTCGTAGGCGTACTGGGCATGTCCGTGGAAGAGGCTCCCACTGGGCCCTGCTTCGCAGCCAAACATCCTCTGGAGGGTGTGAGACCCTGAGACCCACCCCTCTGGTCAGCCCCGCGTTCACCCAGCAGTCACCCCACCCTCTGACCCTGAATAAACCTCAGCTGAAAATAAAACTGCAGGCAAGAAAGTCCCGCGGGCTCTTACCGGGTGGAGGGGCCTGGCAGATCCACCTGCCTCGAGGTATCAGTCGAGGACACCCCTGACCTTATGGTGGGAATGGGGGTGGTGAGCTGACCCTGGGACCGCTCCGCGAAGTCACCATCCGCGCTCTGGTTGTAGTAGCCGCGCAGGTCCTCCAGGAGCGCTCTGAACCACTGGGCGTTGTTCCTTTGGATCTGAGTGTCCTCGTCCAGATCCTCCTGCCCCACCTGCTCCACCCAGGGTGCCCGCGGCTCCGCCCTCTGACCCGGAGAGTCGGTGTAGAACCGCCCGAACTGCGTGTCGTCCACGTAGCCGACGGCCATGTACCGGGGCTCCCCAAGGCTGGGCCGGGACATCGATGTGTAGAAAATCCTCAGAGAGTAGGAACCTGTGGGCGGGGAGGGGAAGACCCGGCTGACCCTCCTCTCAGCGGGGACCCAGGTCCCAGGGAGTTGGGCCTGGAGGGGATAAAGGGGCAAGTGGGCTCCTGAGGTTGAAACGGGGCAGAGGGCCAAGAAAGGCCCACACTGGGGGGAACCAGAGCACTCAGGGGGCTCTGGGAGGGACAGAAGGGGCCAGAACACAATGGGGCTGACGGGGGCACAAGAGGTTGGGGGGAAGATGCGCCATTCCAGGGACCCCGCACCCACGGGGGTGTCCTTGCTCCTCCCTCCTGGAGCAACAGTTTCCAGCTGGATCCCCACTCACCCGCCCTGGTCTCCATCAGGGCCAGGGGCCCCCAGAGCAGCAGCAGGAGGATTAGGGGCCTCATTCTCCCCTCCTGGGGTCTGGGGAGAATGACTCCAGGAGGGTGGCTGGAGACTTTGTGACTGGAGCAGCGATGATGCTGATTGTCTTCCCCGGAAACCCCCAGAGAATGGGGATGAGTGTGGGATTATAAAGGCTGTATCCTCCCACTCCCCACAGAGACTGTGAGAAGGGGACATGATACTATCAAATGTGATATCCAGACCAAGGGGAGGTTCCAAATTCCCTTCCCAGCCTAAAGGAAGTGTGGATTTGGGCTGGGAGACGAAGAAGACGGAGGAACGAAGTCAGTAGTAGTATTTTCAGATAATTGTAAATATTCCACTTGGATACTAAATAAAAACATTACAGGTGTTAGTTTCTTGAAAATAGTGCAAAGTGAAACCTGAAATAATATCATGGAATATTTTCTATTGTTACATTTCCATAGGCCTGTCTTGCATATTTGTTGGAACTTGTGCTAATGTGAGATTCTTTTTTTTTTTTTTTTCCGGCTAATGCATTGTTTCACTAAGGTTACATAGATCTTTAGTGTTGCACTGGAATCAAATTATCAAAAAAAATATATTTAATTTTTTAATCACAGAACCCAAAGGCAAAATGAGTACTGTCAAGCTGTCAAGTAGTGATGGCACTCCAATTTTCATAATTCCGGTTTTCTCTGAGAATTTTATTTTATCAAGGCAAAATTATGATCATTTGTCAATTGTCTGTTGATTTTCTTAAAGAAACAGACATTCATTTAGAGAAAAGTGTCTGCTAATTTACCAAATGTAAATAACCTTAGTTTTTGCCATTCATCCCTGCAGGTAAGGATGGTATTGCCCACAAATAAAAAGAGTCTAATTCATTTCCTACAAATACTCCCTCGGGAAGCAGTGCTCGGAATTGCCGCAGACAGACGGCTCTGTGTGTGCTTCCAGTCGTCACACTAGATACTTTAAAGTGTGATTTGAGGATGATACAATAATGAAGACAACCTTTAATGCTCTTTCCAGGGCATTTTCAAGTGAAACTGGCTTTACTTTTTGTTTCTGCAGGTGAGTTCTGGTGAAGCATTACTACTTCTGCAGTTGGTGCTATAATCTCCACTCTTACTAAATGTTACCTTTGCAAATGCCAAAATAGTTAAAAGACCAAGGGTGCTAAGTGATGTTTTTAAAATAGTTCTGACCTCATGGGGCCTGTGACAGGTTCTGGGTGACTTCAAGTGTTCCACAGACCTCAGTTGCCTTTGTCAGTGAACCAGGGAGCATCTCCCAAGTGTTCTCTGCATTTGTCTCCTCTTCATTTCCCAAAACCCCTCTAGTGGCGGGCTCCCTGCACCCAAAGTTGCCTCCCTGAAGATACAATGAAGAGCAGAGAGAGGGCCCTAGAGATATGGAGCTTGCACTGTCATGAGCGATGGACACTTAGTAAAGGTGACAAAGACCTGTGTCAACCCTACCTGAGCCAGGTGCTGGGAGGAAGGAGCGTGTTTATTGTGAAAGCAGAGAAGCAGGAGCCCTAATAGGTTCTGACCACTGTTATTAATAGTAATAAGGTGTAAAACATATTCAAAAAAATTTGTATTTTATGAACCTTTTCAAGCACAGATAAAAATTGAAATAATAGTGCAGAACACACCACCTAGTCCCAGCACTGGCATTTGCCACATCTGCTTTATCAGTTACCTTTACCCGCAGATCTGTCTTTATTCATCCATCTCATTTTACTGATACATTTCAAAGTTAGTTGCAAATGTCAGTACATTTCATTTCTCTGGTAAAATCTGTTCCCATGTCGCAACCGTAAAACTAACCGGTTTACTGCTCATCTTGTTAGTAAACCTGTCATCCAACGGCTGGCACAAATGACTGTACATGTTAACGAGGGCCCGTAGCCACTTCTAATCTCTCTCACTCTCTTTAAACCTCACATAAAAAAAATCTCATAATCAAATTTGTTTCTTCTAACCTAGGAGAAACACTTCAAGTTAAATTCTTCTTCTGCGGAACACAGCCAACCCACAGAAGAAAATCAGCCTGTCCAGACACCCCACTCCTTGGACTCCATGGGCCTCCTTTCAAAACCAACAATAGGTAGCTCAGGGACTGGTATCAGGGAGACCATATCCCCCAGGCCCTCTCAGGTAGGGCAAACTCTACATCCCAGTCCAGCAGGAAGCAGGTAAAGTAAACGGACCACCTTCCTTCAACTCCCCAAAAGATTTTGGGCGGGATATGTTCAAGGGGGGAATGATGGAGGAGATATAATGCAAAATAAGATTAGAACTAGACCCACACAAGAAAGTGGGGGTAGTCGAAATCAACATAACCATTAGCACAATCCCTAGGTGCCAGCTCCTAAATTACAAAGCATAGGTAGGAGCTAGACTGCAATCAAGGGGCAAAGATATGGAGATTGAGCCCATTGTAGAATCTCCTGGTCTCTTTTCTAATTCTAGTTAGTAAGTAAACAGACAGCCATCCTCAAGATGAGCCCTTCCCAACTGAAAGAAGTCTATGTCAGTGCCATCTGCTCAAGAATTCGGGGCAGGCATTTCTCTGCCCACCTGTGCCTATGCAGGTGTTTCCTTCCAACTTTGTCCCCCTGCAGGGCAGCGGCCTGCCTGTCTGCCCATGACCTGAACCATGCAGGCCTCTCTTAGCAAAACTGCCCCCCTCAGAGGGGCAGCTCTTCCTGTCCACTTGTGTCTGTACAAGTGTCTTTTACTTCCTTGTCCTAATAAACCTGTTCTTTAAGTATAACTGAGTCTCTGTCTCGTGGAGAAACTCGCCATGTGCCGCCGAAGGGAGCTCTGGTGAAACCTTTCCCAGAGTGAACCCAAGGACCCCGCTCTGGTCTCAAATCCATTGACTCTAAAACGACATCAACATCATGGTGTTTAAGGGTGTCTAGCACTTTGGGCCTCAAATGTACACTGAGTGAGCCTGATTGGTCCTTTCCACAGCATTTTCTCTGTGGTCTGTGGTTTTGTTACAGGGCAGGGAGAGGGCCACCCCTGGACCCCCAAACCTGCCCCTTCTAAATAGGTTTTGCCATCTACCACATCAATACAAAACATATAAGATCTTTAGTGGAAAGAAACTTTACTATAATTAATGTATAATACAGAAAAGACAAAGAATGTAGTTGCTAAATTAAGCTCCCAAAGTTACCCATCACCTCATGGGCAAAAGTCCACCCAAATGGGATTTGCCAACAGCAAGGCCTGAAAGTCTGTCACAAAGTCTAAAGCACCTTTCAGCATGGACTCATAGAAAAGGGTTAAAAACAGCCCGACAATTCTGGGAGGAAAAGAACAAAATCAAAATCAAGATCAACGCTGCCACTGTCACTTCCCCACAGGTCTCTCACCCACGTCTGTGTCAATCAGTCCAGGCCAGTGCAGCTTCTTCACGTGTCTCTCTGCTCCTTGTGTTTCTTCTGGCTCTCCATCCTGCTTCTCTCCTTCTTCCTCCCTCTCTCCTTCTCCAACTTCTTACCTCTCCTGCTCAGTTCGACCCTCCCTTGGGTGGGACAGGGTACTTGAAACATGCCCTTTCTTTTGGACCACCCTCTTACATTTTTACTTTACCCCAGCTGCTAGAAAAACAAGTGGGTTTACTGCATATCCAGATTCTTTCTTTCTAGGCTTGAGGAGACGCTTCCCTGCTTTCCCGAGCCTCCCTGTCCAGGACCCCACGGCTCTTCATACGGGACTGTGTGGTCTCTCTCCACGTCCCTGACTCATGGTCATGGTGTTGCTTCAATAATCTGTGACTCTTACATTTGGCCCAAGTCCTGAGAGCCACATGATGTCGTTTTAGAGTCAATGGATTTGAGACCAGAGCGGGGTCCTTGGGTTCACTCTGGGAAAGGTTTCACCAGATAGCCCTTTGGCGGCACGTGACAAGGTTCTCCAGGAGACAGAGACTCAGTTGTAAAGAACAGGTTTATTAGGACAAGGAAGTAAAGGACACTTGTACAGACACAAGTGGACAGGAAGAGCTGCCCCACTGAGGGACAGGTTTGCTAAGAGAGGTCTGCATGGTGCAGGTCACGGGCAGACAGGCAGCCACTGCCCTGCAGAGAGACAAAGTTGGTGAAGGAAAGCACCTGCATAGGCATATGTGGGCAGAGAAAAGGCCCTGACTTCCTACTGGGATGGTACTCATATAGCCCTCTTTCAGTTGGGAGGGGGCTCATCCTGGAGGATGGCTTTCTGTTTACTGACTAGTTAGAATTAGAAAAGAAACCAGGAGATTCTACAATGGGCTCAATCTCCATATCCTTGGCCCTAGAGACTGCTGTCTAGAGCCTACCCATGCTCTGCAACCCAGGAGCTGGCACCTAAGGATTGTGCCAATGGTTAGGTTGATTTCTTCTACCCCCACTTCCTTGTGTGGGTCTAGTTCTAATCTTATTTTGCATTATATCCCTCCATCATTCCCCCACTGACCATATCCGGCCCAAAATCTTTTGGGGAGTTGAAGGAAAGAGGTCCATTTTCTGCAGCTGCTACCTGTTGGATAGAGATGTAGAGTTGGCCCTACCTGAGAAGGCCTGGGGGATATGGTCTCCCTGATACTAGTCCCTGAGCTCCCTATTGTTGGTTTTGAAAGGAGGCCCATGGAGTCCAAGGAGTGGGGTGTCTGGACAGGCTGATTTTCTTCTATGGGTTGGCTGTGTTTCGCAGAAGAGGAATTTAACTTGAAGTGTTTCTTCTAGGTTAGAAGAAACAAATTTGATTATGAAATTGTGTATGTGAGGTTTAAAGAGTGAGAAAGATAGAAGTGGCTGAGGGCCCTCATTAGCATGTAGTCATTTGGGGCCAGCCTTGAATGACCAGTTTACTAACAAGATGAGCATTAAACCGGTTACTTTTAGGGTTGCGACATGGGAATAGATTTTACCAGAGAAACAACCCATTTGGGGAGCATTGTTGGACTAAAAAGATTATCAGTGGGATATTTGCTCCTAGCAAAGGATCTGTTTTAAATCTAATGTGTCTCTTGGAAGGGCAACACCCACGAGGGGGCCCTGAAGTGATGGAGTGAGGCATACAGCCACGAGTTAAGCAGGAGGTTTGGCTTGCTGCGCATGTCGAGTGAGAGAGCCCAGTGAAAACTACTAGTTTTTACCTTTGTTAGGGACACAAAGTGTCATGAGCAAGATAACCCCCGAGTTTAATCGGGATCTTAGAAAAGTTAGGTGAGGGCCTCCCCGGTGGCGCAGCGGTTAAGTGCTGTGCTGTGGAGCTGTCGGCAGCGGCGACGCGAGTTCGACGCCCGGCCGGGGAGAATCCCACATGGTGCGGCAGACCTCTGCTGCCTCGCCCGCTGCTCCCCTCAGCAGTGTATTTCTGATCTGCCTGTTCTGCTCCCCTCTCTGTCTCTGGTGAACCCTCTCGCCACCCCATGCCTCTGGCCTGTACCCCAGCTTGTATGTATAAATAAAAAATAAATCTTTAAAAAAAAAAAAAGAAAAAAAAAAGAAAAGTTAGGTGAGCTTTAGGGTTAGAACCACCCCCCCAACCTGCCGTAAATGCTAAGGTTTTATCCAAGTATTCTGAATCCAAGGTTTTATATCGTCCAATTTGGAGGAAAAGCAGGTATTAGGAAAAATAAAAAACATTTTTGGACTTCAGGATGATAGATTGAAGTTTTTAGAAGCACCATATATGTAAAAATAGGTCTGCATGAGACTGAAGTCTGTTAAAGGAAACTTATAAAAAGATTAAATGGTTAGATATAAAAAGTATCAGCCTTATCTGTAGATCGAAGAGGACTAGAAAAACTTAGTTACTGAAACATGAATTGAAATAACGGAGTAGAGGATGGGCGGACTGGTATTTTTATGGTTTCCATCTACTCCTACTATATTTCATGAAGGGAAGGTAGAGAATGCTGGGTGAGTATAGAGTAAGTGGCTCCCGTACCAATCAGAAAATTAATATTTTACCTGTGACATCCAGGGTTACCCTAGGCTCAGTCGTAGAGGTGGTCAGCTGGGGAGCCGGTGTCGTCCTCAGGCCCTGGGCCCTGTCACTTGTAGTCCAGGAGTCAGGCTGGCAGCAGAGAGACTGGTCCCTCCTCCCTACGGAGAAGGGGACAATCCCTTTTTCAGTGGCCTTCCTTTTGCACCTGGGGCTCGGCCCAGATAGATCTCCAGGTTGTGTGTAATTGTTGCTCCAGTGTTCAGACTTTCTGCATCTGTAACACAGGGCTGTTGGGGCTCCTCCTTTTTAAGGCGTCTCCTGTGTTTCCAAGCCTGGGTAAGCGTTGGTCTGCAGGGTGCCAGCAATGGCGGCACCTATTAATTGAGCCTGTCTTTTCCACTCACCGCAGCCTTCTTTTTTTTAGCCCTTCAGTTAGGTCTCTATTAAAGATTTTAAAAGCCACTTTTAAGAGTTGATGTGGCAGACACTGGGATCTCTTTAGTTTTTGGAGGATTTTTTTTTTTTTTGCGAATATCCAGTTTAGACTGACTAATGAGGTGATTCCCCAGAATTACCTACCTTTTGCTGAATTAAGGTCGAGGTTTGTTAATTTACGAATTAGTCACCCTTTAATTTACTAGTCACCCTTTAAAGAGAGCTGGGTTTTTACCAGGTTTCTGAGTAATTTTCCTGATCTTATTATAATTTACAGGTTTGGATATACTTTTATTTATTATTTATTTATTTATTTATTTAGGCACATGATCATATGATCTTTCTTGGTTAGATCTGTACGTACTCTGATAGTTTAAGTTAGGGTCACTATTGGGACCACAATGTTCCCCATGATGGAGGTGATATAACACAAAATAAGATTAGAACTAGACCCACACAAGGAATTGGGGGTAGAAGAAATCAACATAACCATTGGCACCCAGCTCCTGGGTTGCAGAGCATGGGTAGGCACTAAAGAGCAGTCTCTAGGGCCAAGGATATGGAGATTGAGCCCATTGTAGAATTTCCAGGTCTCTTTTCTAATTCTAACTAGCCAGTAAACAGACAGCCATCCTGCAGGATGAGCTCCCTCCCAACTGAAAGAGGGTTATATCAGTGCCATCCATACAAGAATTTGGGGCAGCCATTTCTCTGCCCACCTGTGCTTATGCAGGTTCTTTCCTTGACTTACTCTCTCTGCAGGGCAGCAGCCTGCCTTTCTGCCCGTGACCTGCCCCATGCAGGCCTTCCTCTTAGCAAACCTGCCCTTCAGTGGGGCAGCTCTTTCTGCCCTGTTGTGTCTGTGCAAGTGTCCTATACTTCATTGACCGTTTTCTTAATAAACCTGTTCTTTAATTATAATGAGTCTCTGTCTTGTGGAGAACCTCGTCACGTGCCGCCGAAGGGAGCTCTGGTGAAACCTTTCCCAGAGTGAACCCAAGGACCCCACTCTGCTCTCAAATCCTTCGACTCTAAAACTACATCACCCACATATTGGTCTGGCTGTCTACTTGCCAGATCTTCAGCGAATCGCTGACTTTTAGCCCAGATTCTCTTCTTTTTCTTCAATAGTACAACAGGTGGAGAGGATAATATGAATATCCTGCTACATTAGTTCAAATGCTAGGGCCAGGGTCTGAACCTCATCTGTAAATCATCCAGGATCCTCAGAAAATCTGCCCGGTGTTTGTTTACACTGCATTAGGTCAGACATAGAGAAGGGCACATGCACTGTAATAGTCCCAATCTCCACTGGGCATTTCCCGGAGTGGGCAGAACCTAGGCAAAGTATCGGTTTGAGGATGGTAAGAAGCCCCGCTCTGAGTGTGTCCAGCAGGACTTGAGTCTGTTAGAGAAGGCCCAGTCCCATATTAAAATGTTATTTGTCTTTGTTGTAGATAACCTCTGTGAATGGCAGAACTTAAATTACACATTTTAGAATACTTAAGTTTTGTCCAAAGGAAGAATCACATACCTAGGGACATTATTTGTTTACACTTATGTTGATGACAATGTTATTTATGAGATAATATATGTAAATTGAGCAAATATGCATTTTGTGAGTAAAACACTCATTGGCTGTCTTAGGAGTCCTTGTAGGACAGACATTAATATTTTGGAAATTTAACATTTAGGGAGTTATAGGATTAGTAAGCATACAGGTTTTTATAAAAGAATTACTGAGTATAACAAAGATTAAAGAATACATGTATTTGTTGACAAGATGTAGCAATGTCGATAGGATGATATTTTAGTTAACCAAACCTGTTTGTCTAAGAGTAACAGGATTAGATTACCTAAACAGTCTCTTGGAGTTGGTAAAGGCAGCTTTATAATGTTGATCTTTTGTAAATAAAAAGGAAAATGTTAGACTTATATGAGCATGGTACTGATATTAAACCTAAGCAGAAGACAGTTAAGCACATAAAATTGTTAAGATACCACTTTTAGACCCTTAACACTTTGTCCTTTTTAATAGAACTTTAAGTTTCCTTATAACAAGTAAGTTGATGTGAAATACAAGTTTCCTTATAATAAGGAATAAGTCGATCTGAAATACAAGTTTTCTTAAGACCGGAATTTTAAAGGAAGTGTTATTAATAGAGCAATTTAACACACCAAGGTCTTCTAGGCTGATCGATAAACAAAGACAGGACGACAAAAACAAGAAAAAAAAAAAGACTTAATACCATGTACATTTTGATACACTTGATACACATATTGTTACAGGGCAGGGAGATGGGCACCCCCAAAATCCCAGACCTGCCCTGTTCTGAATGGGTTCAGCCATCCGCCGCATCAATACAAAACATACAGGACCTTTTGTGGAAAGAAACTTTAATACAATTAGAAAAGACAGAGAACAAAGAATATATTTTCTAAGTCAAGCACCCAATGCTAACCAACTCCTCGTGGGTACAAGTCCACCCAAACGGGATTGGCCCAAAGCAGGTCTCGAAAACCTGCCACAAGTCTAGAACAGCTATGGCAGGGACCCACACATAAGGGTCAGAAACAGCCAGACAATTCTGGGAGGAACCAAAATACCTCTCGGCAAGGACCCATCCAAAAGGGTCAGAAACAGTCAGTCAGACAATTCTGAGAGGAACAGAACAAAATCAAAAACAAAATCATCATAGCCATCGTTAACTTCCCCACACGTCTCTCACCCACATCTGTTTCAATCATTCCAGGCCAGTGCAGCTTCTTTACAAGTCTCTCGGCTCCATGGGCCTCTGCTGGCTTTCCATCCTTCTTCCGTGTCCTCCTGTCTTCTGTCTGTGTGTTCTGTCTCCTCTGTGTGTGTCCTGTCTCTCTTCTCCAGCTTCTTATATCCTGCTCAGTTCCACCTTACCTTGGGTGGGACAGGGAGCCTGGGACACACCCTATTTCCTGGGGACCACCCTGTTACAATAGTGCTGAGACTTAACATATTGCACCACCAGGGAGGCCCAAGATAAATGTTCTTCCCCTATTTCTGCTGTCTTGGTTTCAGGTTTTTCTGTTTACTTCAAATACTTATTTTTATATTTTTGTTCAATTGTTGCAATTATCTTCTCTTGAAGACTTGTTCAGACTATTGTTTTGTATGTTAACATACCAATTTTTTAAATTTAATTTCATATATTGTTCAATTTTGTACAGTTTCTCACCTCAGTTCTAATACCCATAGTTCTCCCACCACCATAACACCCATGAACTATCACCATAGGCTTGTGCTCTTCCCTCCCGGTTTTGAACCCTTTCCTTCTCCTCCCTGCTGCATGCCACTGATGCATTCTCAGCTTGCAACTTTTGTCTTTTTCTTGACATTTTGTTCGGCTTCTCAATATGCCACATATACATGAAGCCATTTTGTATTAACTTTGTCCTCTTGACTTATTTTGCCTAGCATAATCCCTTCCAGCTTCATGCATTTCACCTCACAATGCATGAGGTAAAATTGCTAGGTTATATGGTAGATCCGTTTTTAGTGTTTGTGGAATCTCCACACAGCTTTCCATAGCAGCTGCACCAGTTTACATCCCCACACATGCTCAACCTCTCCATCCTGCCATCAGCTGTCCCCCCCTAACAGAGGGTTTTGGGGAGAAGGCCACAGCCCACGATTTGATCTCGTGAGACTAATATGCATCCAGGCCCCAGGATCCCCGCTCAGGTTCTCAAACTGACAGGAGATTAGACCCAGGGTCTGGGAAGCGCAGAACCTCCTCAGGGAACTGCTGACTGGGCACAGCCACCACGACAGGGAGGACGGTCCCTCTAGCCCACTGCAGTGTGGGGGCAGAACTCACAGGCTGAGGATGGTCCTGCGGTATCTGACGAAGTCACCAGAAACACAGTCCAATTTGAAGGGAGCCCTGGGAGGTGGTTAGCTAAGAACTGAAACAGTCTCTGCATTTGTCCTCATCCTCTTCAAACCATGAAATCACAGGTGTCTCTCGTCAATCTGACAGATGCTTGTGGGCTCTGACAGAGGGAACCCCCATCACTCATGGGTTCTGGGCCTCTTGGATAAGGATCCCCCACCTCAGAGAAGGACAGGCATTTTGAGATGAGACTGCATCATCACATGGGTCAGGATCCTAATGAATACTCTGTGCCAGGAAGGCACAAACAGGTTCTCTATGATCCGGACAGACGGGTAAAGGAGGAGCCCTGGAGCCCTCGGTGACTTTCTCAGGCTTTTACGGATCTTTCTACACCATTTGTGGTAAGGCAAACAACAGGCCCATAGCATTCTCCAGGAGCTGCCATCAGGACGCGTGTAAGACCACAGGTGTAGAATCACAGATGCTAATGGCGGGAGGGCAGAAAAAACCTCTTCACTCCCATTTACCCTACAATACCAATATCGTGCCAAAGAAAAAGATGTGAATACTCATCCCATAGGGCCTTCTTTGAGTCAAAATCTAATACAGTAAAACTGCAAATAAAACCTCCCACCTGAGATGGAAATGGCGCGTGCGCTTGGGGCCAGGCCAGGGCCTCACACCTGCAGGCAGAGACGGGGCACAGAGTGTGCTCGTCTGCTCTCTGCTCAGACCATGTCCTCATACAGAGTCCTGGGATGGCTCACAATGCGCCCCAGTGCCTGGCGGGTGGCCCCTCCAAATATAGGTCACTTGAGTTAAGAATTTAATAGCTGCACAGAAAGCGGTTCGGGAGGACTTCTTGTTTCTGGTAATGGGCGAGGACATTTCCACCAACATACTGCAGACAACCATGTATTTTGTTGGGATTTCCCTGCTTACGAACACAGAGATTTCAGATGCTTCAAGGGCTGTGATGTGCAAAAGTCTCCTTATTCTGTTCGAACAGAGGTCAGAAATAAATCATTTCTGTAGAAGTTTTGGGGCCCAGCCTCAGTCATCATCTCTCCTCTGTCCCCCCTCATCTTCCTCCATCACCAGAGCAACATCAAAAGGAACAAATTTGAATTAAAAAAACAGAAAGGCTGCCTGGCAGGTAGTGGGCCCCCATCACTAAGAGGACCCACCTCACCCTGGGTGCTGTCCAGTGGATTTGACCACATTGAGGCCTCAGCCCCTCAGCTCGGAGACCCTTCCTCACTGCAGCTGCCACAGGAGGGGCAGTCTGGGCGGGTCAGAGTCCTGGGTCTCCCACTGTGTGACCCGGGCTGTGCTTCTGAGTCTCGCTCCCCACAGTCGTTAGTTACGCTGGGACCATAATATCTGACAACTCACAGGGTGTCCTGGGTTAAACTGGACACTCCGTGCAAGTGCTTGCTTTATCTTCATTTTTAGATTTTTGTTTCCTTTTTTGTTTGTATTAAGAAAACTCAAGTCAACACTTTGTCCCTCTCCCATTTTTTTTTTAAGATTTATTTTTTATTTATACATACAAGCTGGGGTACAGGCCAGAGGCGTGGGGTGGCGAGAGGGTTCACCAGAGACAGAGCAGGTAGCAGAACAGGCAGATCAGAAATACACTGCTGAGGGGAGCAGTGGGCGAGACAGGAGAGGTCTGCCGCGCCATGTGGGATTCTCCCCGGCCGGGTGTCGAACTCGCAACGCCGCTGCCGACAGCTCCACAGCACAGCGCTTAACCACTGCGCCATCAGGGAGGCCCCCTCTCCCATTTTTGTCTGATTGCACAACGTCGTATAGAAACAACAAAAATAAAAAAGCACTCGTACAGTAAAAAGATCTCCAATCCCAGTAGCAAACACAGTAAAAAGACTTATCTCCCTGTGTTCCCCTCCAGGGGGGCCGTGACTACAAGGCGACTCATCCTGAACACTGTAGTGGGGAGAGATATGGGGGAACCAGCCTAGATTTATCTGAGATCCCCTACCTGCTGCACATGGAGGGTTACCCTGGGGAGATGGGAGAACCCCAGAAATATGGAGAAAAATACTTTTACCCCTCTACTGTTGCACCTTCCAGGAGCTGAGGCAGCCCCTGCTCCATCTCTCCCCTCATTTCCTTTCCTTCAGACAAAGGCTCAGCTCAGTGACTGTGTGACCTGTGCTCATCCTGACCCCGGGCCAGGCCAGCAGGGCGCACACTCCTCCCTCCCCAGCCCCTGGGACTCCCCCAGCTCTGCTCTAGAGAGAAAGTGGCTGCAGCCCATGGAGGAAGTGATCCCCTGGGAAACAGGGAGTGTCAGGCTGGAGCTCCCTGACTCTGAGGCCAGTGGGTTTTCTACAGAGACCCCAAAGGAGAAGACCTTGAAGTGAATGCTGAGGACTGGGGGAGGGAGCTGCCAGGGATTGCAGTGCCCCCAAATCCTAGCAGGGGCCTGCAGGGGGGCGTCCTGTCCAGCTCCTTACAGCCCAGGACAACCATGACATATTTCGAAACTTCCTCCCTGTCCTCAGACGCAGGGCTTTCTCAAGGTCTGCTCAAAAACAGCTTCTTGATGGAAATTTGAGGTGTTGTGCTGACATTCTTTGCTCTTTGTGGGATTTGAATTCATTTATTTTTGGGTTTCATGTGTAATTGCCCTCCCATTTTTGTATGTTGTATGCCTGTCTCTCCTGTCACACATGCACACACACACACGCATGCACGCACACACACACGCATGCATGCACGCACGTAAACATTGTTTCTCCTCAGGCTGTGGACCAAGAAGGACAGAACTGGTTCCTTTCAGGGCTACTGGAAGCCTCTGTGCTTCTAGATCATGATTTGTTGTAGAAAAATATCCTCCCTTCCCTTTCTACCACATGGAACCCACACCCCAGGCCACTCTGCTCAGACACCAGGCCCCGCCATTCCCACCTGGACCCAGAGTGCAAACTGCCCTCCCCTCCCACCATCACATTCATGACTCCCCAGGACTGAGGCCCAGATCCAGGGACCCATGAAGGACAGGCCAGCGCCTCCTTATGGTCCTGTCCCCCTCAGTGTGAGCAGGTGTCCCTGAGAAGCATCAGGACATACAATATTGTCCCCAAGGAGTTGGTGTCCCCCCACAGGCCCCCATCCTGCTCTGTCTGCTTGTTTGTTGACCTGAAGGTCAGTCCCTGCCCAGGCCTGACCTGCCAGGCATAAGGACAAAGTCCCACCCCAAACAGAGCAGGAGCCGGGTCAGATCCGCACTGAGGGCTCATCCTGGTCCTCTCTAACTCTGTGGGGGATTCTGCCTCTGGGTGAGGGACCCAGTAAGACAGAGCAGCAGAGAAGGGGAAATGTGTCCTTATCAGAGAAAACATCCTCAGTTTGTTAGCAGGCAGAATGAGGGGCACCCCAGGACCTCCAAACCTGCAAGCTCTAAATGGCATCTGCCATCTGTGCATAAAGGCAAAGCACACTCAGTGTGAATTTCAGTAGAGTAGGTACATGGAGAGGGAGGGAAGAGAGAGGATAATAGTTTCACAACAAAACACCCAGTTACCCATTCCTTTGTGGGTAAATACCCGACTAATCAGGGTTGCCCCAAAGTGGGGTCACTGCAGCCTGAAATCTTGCCACAGGCTAAGGCACCTTCTGGAGGGGACCCATAGGAAGCCAATGAAAGGAGCCAGACCAGTCTGGGACAACAGGAGCAAATTAAAGCACAAATCCCGGTCAAGGGAAGCCTCCCCACGGGTCTCTCCCAAGTGTCCCCTTCCACGTCCTCCAAGTCCCTGGTGCAAGTCCAAGGCTGAGAAGCAGGGGAGGCCTTCTCCACAGTCTTTCTCTGGTGTCATCCACTCTCCAAGGGCTCTCTCCTCTGACAAGCCTGTGTCTTATGACTGATGCTCCTAAAGAGATGTTACATAGGGGGATCTCTGTCCAGAAAGGTCGTGCAATCCCAGGTCTTACTCAGAGAAGAGGCGAAATCCTTCCAGTATCCTCAAAGTCTGCATGATGTGGGTGCACAGACCCATCTCAACTCTGCTCTGCTCCAGCTGGCCGGCCCCCTCGCTCATCTCTGACACACGCACATCCCTGTCTGGGTGCAGCTGGGCTGGGGTCTCCCTACCTAGACAGAACTTCCCCAGACACCCTTGTGGGCAGATAGTGTCCATCAAGTTTCCTCTCAAATGTCACCTTCTTAGTGAGGCCCACCTGTTCATGCTAGGGAAATAACCTTCTTCCTTCTCCCCACATGATTTCTCTGGGTCCCCTTCCCTACAATTCTTACCAAACTTGGATGAGTCTGAAAATTCATCTCTAACACCAGATAATTCTGTGAGCAGGGCCGCCCTGGGCCTTGTGGGGAAAATGATGCATAAGCCTGATCTCTAAACATAAACCACAGGTGTGCTCCAGTAAAACCCAAGAAGTAAAATATAAACAGACCACAAAGCCTGAGGGCCCAACCCTGGCCTGAGCCTGGGCTGACCCAACTACACACAGCCTCCACCCACATCCTTGGTGATAGGACAGGCCCAGGTGGGGTCTGGGTCCCTGTGGTCACAGGCCCTGCTGGGACAGGTGCTACAAAGGAGCAGAGAGAGGACCCCTGAGCAGTGACCACACGAATCCCATGATGCACTGAGCCCTGACTGGACACAGGCCCCATCCCCCTCGGCCTCTCACAGCCTCCCCTGCCCCCACCTGCACAGACTCAGCACAGCAAACATGCAGTTCTGGCTGGTCCTAATGGCTCCTATTTATTTCCTGTCGAATTTTAAGAATCTTTCCAATTAACCCATCAACCCCACATGACAAATAAGAAAAAACCAATTTCATGTTTGGATGGCTACTTTCAGTAAAAATGATTCTCAGCAGACTTGATTCTTCAAAAATTGTGGGTGATTCATTAGGGAAAGACTATAGACAAAATAATAGCTTATTATTGCAAGGAGGAAATAAAAATAAAAGCACCAAGAGTTCTTATTATCAAGAGAATAACAGTTTATTGGAAGATGTCATACTCTGTCCTATGGTAGGATATAGGAGTGGTATAAAAAAATTATGCAGCATCAAGTACAAGATCCATGTCAGCCCAGCAAACAGCAGAGGTTGGAGGACCCAGTGGTGCTGTAGGTGCAACAAGATACAACAGGCGACGCAGTCAGTGGAGTCAGGCTCTGTCATCAAATGATCCAACCTAAAGAGGCTCAGTCACCATCCAGCGCTGTGGCCAGGAAGGCTGGGCTGGTCTGCAGCCCCGGTCAGCAACTGGCACAGCTTTGTGGGGCTCAAAAGTTTGCTATTATGTCCAGCCCTTTATTTAATTTCCCTATATCCATATATAAGTGATGTATTTGGTCTTTCTCCTTTGGACTAATTTTAATTAGCATAGTCCCTTCCAGCTCCATCCATGATGTCCCAGATGGGATGAGTTATGTTTTTGATGAGCAGTATTCTGTCATGTATGTTCCACTCCCTCCACAGCTCGGCTATTGTAACAGTGCTGCAGTGATCACGGGCGTGCAGGTCCCCTCGAAGCCGTGTGACAGTCCTCTGCGGCAGACCCCTTGGAGTGGGCCTGCTGGTGCTATGGCAGATCCACTTCGAATTTTCTAAGAAACCTCGATACTGTTTTCCTTCAGGGCCAAACCGTCCACATTCCTGGAAACAGTATAGAACTGTTCCCTTTTCTCCAGGTCCTCGCCAGCCCTTGTTAGGTCTGGTCTTTTTAACATGGGCCATTCTCACAGGTGTTAAGTGGTTTCTCAGTTTTTGAATTAGGGGATTTTGAATGGATCAAGAAGATGTGATGTACTTCACTCCAGTGAGAATGGCCCATACTAAAAACAAACAAACGAACAACCAGAAACAAAAATTCCTAGAGATGACATGGAGATAAAAGAACCCCCTTGGACTGCTGGTGGGAATGTGGTCCAGCCACTGTGGAAAGCTGTGTGGAGATTCCTCAGAACACTACAAATGTATCCACCATGTGATCCAGGGATTCCACTCCTAGGTATCTACCCAAAGAACATAAAAACACTAAATCCAGAGGAAAGTGACACTCCTGTGATCACAAAGTTAATATTATTGCAAATATTAGCAATGTTTACAGTCGACAAGACATGGAAACAACCCAAATACCCCAAAATCTACAAATGGATCAAAAGGTTTGGTTTTTTTAGACAATGGAATAATACTCAGGGATCAAAAAAGACAAGTTCATGCCATCTGTGGCAACGTGGATGGAGCTGGAAGGGATTCAGTCAGAAGGAAAAACACAAAGATGGTCTCAGTTACATCCGGAATATAGAGAAACCAAACAAAAGATCTGAGGCACACAGGAAGGGAGGGGGCTGAGGGCCATCAGAACAGGAGAAGGAGGAGCACAAGGGGATATGGTGATGGTTCAAGCGTGATATGCTGATGGGAGAACTATGGGGACTACAACAAAGTAAGAAAAAGAATTTTTTACAGATATGGTACAGATACACAATGCAATACCACTCGGTGACCAGAAAAGATAAACTCACCCAGTTGGACAATGAAGATAAACCAGAAGGGACTGTGCTAAGAGAAATAAGTTAGAAGGAAAAAGACAAAGACCAGATGATCTCAGTAGTATGTGGAATATAGAGAAACCAAACAAAGGGTCAGGAAAAGATAAAACTGACAACAGATCTGAAAATGCAGGAGGGGGAGGGGCCAGAATGGGGAGGGAGGAGCACAAGGGACTGTGGTGTTGGGTCACAGGTGTGACAGTGGTGGGAGAGCTAGGAGGACCACACCTGAGAAGAATCAAATATTATACAAAAATTAACAATGATGTAAGAAAACAAATAAATAAATTTAATTTAATTTTTTAAATCAATCTCTGACAGCTAGAAAACAAAATTAAATAAGCCAGAGTCTCCTGAAGTTACAAAATGGGGCAAGAGAAATCCAGTAACACTCAGTTCCCACAAGGCAGCTGTCTCACAAGTGAAGGAAATTGATCAAGAACAAATTCAGGTGAATTACTAAGTGTCGGCTGTTCTCAATAGCCCGCCGCATCCTCAGAATGTCCCACTCACAGCTTCCCCATCACCTGGTCCCGTCCTCTCTGCCCCAGCCCCTCCCACCGCAGGTCCCAGGGTCTCATCTTTAGGGGCTGAGAGACGCATCAGTGCCCTGGGCACTGTCGCTGCCTGGGGGACAACAAAACAGAACCTGGTCAGAGATGACACCACAGGAGGACCTGATATGGGTGACACCTCCATGGGCTCCACCTGAACTGTCCCAGGGGCTCAGGGATCAAACCCCTGATCCACAGTCACCTGCAGCCTGAGTGCAGCTTCCTCCTTGTCCACCTGTGAGAAAAAACATCATGTGAAATCAGGGAGGAGTCAGACTATGAAGTTCCAAAGAAATTCCCTGGTCCACAGGGAAGTTTCCAGAATCAAGGCAGTACCAGAAAATATGAAGAAAGGACATGAGGGGACATTGGAGTAACTGCCTGCTGGAGTCTGTCCTCAGCAGGGACCCTCCCCTCTGACATTTGCTTGGAGTTGGGCCCCATCACCAAAATTATCAAGATGAACAATTTGTGATTCATTTTCATAAGTGCTTTACACAAGAGGGAGTGTTAGCAACCAGCTCCGGACTGGGCAACACAGGGGTAGATGGTACTTCCCATTAGCCAGGTAGGGGAAGTTCTCCCTGGGACTTGAAAGCCCCCAATGGACAAGACACCCCACTCCCTTCCCTACCTGAGCGCTTCTTCCTCCTCATCACAGCTGCAGCCACCGCAGCTCCAGTGAGCACAGCTCCAAGGACCAGGCCAGCAATGAGGCCCTTGGTGGGGACGGAGGACTGAGAAAGTGGTGGATCTGGAAGGGAAGGAACGGTGAGATCTTGAGCCCCAGGCCTCCATTCTGACCCTCTGAAGGTCTCCAGAAGGCTCCTGAATCCCCTGAGAGGAGACTGTGCGCCCATGATCCCTTCCTCACCCCATCTCAGGACTCGGGGCCCCAGCAGCCCCTCATGCTACACATGGCACGTATATCTCTGCTCCTCTCCAGAAGGCACCACCATAGCCGCCCACTTCTGGAATGTTTCATCTCCTCCAGGCTTGGTCTCCACCAGCTCCGTGTCCTGGGTCAGGTCCTCGCCATCTCGCTGCCAGGTCAGGGTAATCTCCGCAGGGTAGAAGCCCAGGGCCCAGCACCTCAGGGTGACCTCATGCTCAGAGATGGGATGGTGGGTTATCTGTGCCCTTTGGGGACCTGAGAAGAATCGGAAAATTCATGCTTTGTGTTTCCTCCATGGACACTGAAGCAGCCTCATGTGACCATCCTCAGAGTGGACAGGACAATATGTTTGGAGTCAGGAAGCACAGACCCCAGCTCATTATGGGGAGTCTGGGGTAATGAGGTGAGAGCTCAGCATAGGATGCAGGTCTCTAAGCATTCTGTTCCTGACTTGGTTGGAGGGTGATTGACACAGACAGGCAGGAGTGAGATCTTCAAAAATGTTCTCAGACCAAACAACAAGATCTTGAGAGAGAAACTCATTGTTCCCAAGATGGCTGCCTGCTGAAAAGATCCAAGTGAAGGGGGATTTCAGGGATGGTGTAGGGTGGGTGGGGAGCTCTCAGGCTTTCTCGCCCTCCCCTTGGGGATGGGCCTCCAGAGGCCTACCCATAGCGTGCCTGAGGGCCTTGCTGGGGAGTGTGGCTTAGCATAGAGTGGGGGGCATGGCTTAGCATAACTTAGCATGACTGTTGCCACAGCAGGTCACTCAGCAGGGGTGGGGTGGCTCAGGGCTGTTGCCCCAAGAGCACACGCCCCGGCTCCCTACAATAAAGTGGACTAATACCTCTCCCGAAAGACCTAAAGTGTCCACCCATTATTCTATGTTCACCAACAGTGTCCTTCAAGAATGGAGGCAAAACAGGTTTTCAGATAAAAGAAACTTAAACGGATCTGCCACCAACACCCAAACTGAAGGAAACGATAAAGGCAGGTCTTACGGCTGAGGGCAAATGATCTAAGACCGAAACTCAGAATCTTGCAAAAAAGGAAAAGCATCTGAAGTGCACATATCTCACTAAATGTAAGATACCATCTCTTCTTTTCAGACAAATTTCTCATGACTTAATAAACACATAATGGTTTAAAATGGAAATTAAAGCATCCCTTAAAGAAGACATAGCTATATCATATACAACACCAATAACAAAAAATGTAAAAGATATAGATATATAAAGGCTTACAAGATTTCTATACTTTTGTAAACTAAAATATTAGTGATTGTAAGTGAACTGTTTAAAGTTAAGCCTGTGGATTGTCATCCTTATGACTGTAAAAAAAAACGATCTGCAAAAAAGCAGATAGGAAAAATTAAAATGGAATGCTAAAACAAAATGAAAACTTCCATTGCTCATTTGGTTTAAGACTCATTAGTCACCCCTATCCCTCTCTCTGTTTTTTGACTTTGTGAAAAATTCCTTCTTCAATTTTTCTACTCTAAGCTTCCATCATACAAAAATATGGTTTCTTCTCAGAGGAGCGCTGCCTCTAAGACCATGATTTTCCAGAGAGGAATCTGCTAGGTGCCTTTCCTCCTGCTTTTTCTCATTTGGTTTGTCCAGAGCAGGTAAATAAATCAACTTAGCTGACCCTGTCAAAGGTATGTGTTCAGTTCAACAACCCAGAGGAGAGTGACAGAAGGGAGCAGAAAAATTCAGGCTGGAAGGTCTCTCAAGGACAAACACCAGAGTAGGCGGTAGACACGACTGATGAATCTTAAACTAAACCAGCTATGGAAATTTCCAGGGATCTGAGGTGGGGGCAGAAAATATTATCAGCCAGAGAAGGGAGGAAAGAGGATTATCAATCATGGAAGATCAGTCCAACCAGACCCCAAGGCAATAATTTCTATTTCATCAAAGAACACAACTAAAAAAAAAAAAACTGGCAAAAAAGGCAGTTCTTGTCTGCACGTCTGCTCACCTGTCTGTGCAGGCATCTCTCTCCTTTTTTTTTTCCCTCCTGAAAGGGGCTAGGAAGAGGAGGGGAGGGAGGTTCGGGTAAGACTTTAGGAGAGTAGAGTAGGAACCCTGCACACACACACACAGTCAGTGGCCTGTCTGATCTGAGTTCATCTTTAACCCAAGCACACACCTGGAGGCTGCGGGGAGCCAGTTCTGTCTGAAGACCAGCCTAAGTCCATGGTGATGCACCTAAGGTGAGGTGTCCAGGAGCTTCGGGGTCTGCACATCACGGGCTCCCGGCGGCGGTGAAGGCCTGCTCACTGCTGAATTCTTTTTGTTCCTCTCACTATAAAAAGGCAGCTGGAAATGAAATGTGAAGGCGGTTTCTTAGGGTGTTAACCCCCTGTCTTCCATATTGCCGGCTGTCTGATTAAAGCTTGACTTAAGATTCAATTCCTGTGTCTACTTTACTGGAGTTGGGTGGTGACACTGAAGCAGTGAAACAGGACAGGTCTCTCTTCCTGCCCCATCAGACAGGCATCCCTGACTGTTACATTTAACAAGTTTGTCTTGTTGCAGTTTAAGGAAGGACATTCCTAGGAAGATAATAAGGAAGTTAAAGAGCAGATAGCTGGCACCCACCCAAAATCTCCAGATGCCTGCATCCAAAGGACATGCCCACCCTTCCTATCGCCCCTTTGCAGACCCTTGCCCATCTCCCATCCCCCCCTTTTTATTCCTTTGTATAGATCTCCCTGCCCCCTGCCGGAGAGCAGGACAGTGGTCTTTTAGACACGTGTCTGCTGCCCACCTCAGTTTGTTGACAAATTAAACTACTTTCCTTCTCCTCAAACTCTGTTTCCTTTTACTGGCAGAGGGAAACTGAGGCAGACATTCTGTATCAACACCTAGCCTGAACTCCTGGTCTTCTGGTTATGTTTCCTCAATAGGCTTGCCGCGAGCTGATGAACGGGACATCTGCTGAATTCTTTCTCAAAGGGACCCACCTCCTCCTGAGGGGAGCTCCTTGACTCTCACACTGAACCTCATCATCTGAACCCCAACAAGAGCAGAAGAGATGTCAGGTGGAAACGGAAAAGGGAAGACTGTCTTTTTCTTTTTTTAATCTTCCTCTGGGCTCCTAGTCCCAGCTCCCCGGGGCACTATCCTCCTCTCCTCCACCAATCCAGAGTCAGGTCTGAATCCTGTCCGCATAAACCCCAAACCAGAGAGGGGAGCTCTCCCATTGGGGCGCCTGCTTCATGAAAAGACCCAGGGAAATGTCTCAATGGGCGTGGAGGCAGCGCCACCCTTATGCCAGGGCCCAGAGCCACTATCTTAATCACTGTGAAGGACTGCTGAGAAAACCAGGCCCAACTTCTCACTCTGGGAGAGAAGATTAGGAGGAGGGACCTGTGAACTCGGTTTTGGGGAGGTATTGGGTTCGGAGAGTGGGGCTCTGGGGTTAACTCTGGGAAAAGTTTCACCAGAGTTTCTCCACGAGGCAGAAGCATTTGTTATGTACAAAAGGGCAGGTTTATTATAAAAAGGGGGAGAAGACTAAAGGACACCTGCACAGACACAAACGGGGAAAGCTGCCCCTCAAAGGGACACGTTTGCTAGCAGAGGCCTGCGTAGGCACAGGCGGGCCGAAGGACAGCTGCCCCGCGCCAGTGCAGCGTTTCCCTCATACAGCCGTCTCTTCTTTGGGAGGGGCTCGCTCCTTTCTGGAGCTGACTTTTGCTCAATTAATTACTGCTGGGTGTGACTAGGTTGGTTTGTAAGGACCAGTGGTCTCTGCCATGGCCCCAACCCCCACCCACCTCTGCTCTGAGCCTCTGGATACTCTCTGCAGTCCGAGTCTTACTACGCAGTTGGCCCCCAGGGATTTCATGGCTCTTGCTGCGTTACCGACCACGTTAATTTCTCCCACCCACCTCCAGCTCCTGGCCCTGCCTGAGTCAGGCTTCGGGTCACGTGGTGCCTCCTTTCCAAATTTTCTCCTCTTAACCTCCATCAGGAATATGGGGATCCTTTTCCTGAGAATCATTGGCTATATTAAGGATAGAAGGTGCCTGACGGATTACACTGATAAACAAATTTTTACAAAAGTCATATCACTGAAATAAAATTAGTCATTTCCTATCAATTTGTATTGCTCAATACAAATATGACAGTCAAATTCTAATTTTGGCTCTAGTTTTTTGTAATCTGCAATAAATGGATATTTACATCACAAAATGCATCCAATAGTAATAGGCCTATCGTTAATTTCTGTAAAAAATCAAGTCATAGGCTACTTCTTAGATTTCTTCGCTTGTCTCTTATACAGCTGTTCAGGAGCATCTCTGGGGATTGTCCAGCAGTAGTCAGCCAGCATTTCAGTGGACCATTTTCCCTGGAATCTTTCTTCCATTGATGCAATATCTTGATGAAAACGTTCGCCATGTTCATCACTAACCATACCACAGTCTTCAGGGAAGAAATCCAGATGGGAATGAAGGAAGTGGATCTTTAGAGACATATTGCAGCCAAGTTTCTGATACTGCATCAGCATGTCTTCTACTAGATCCTTGTAGTTTTCTGACCTAACATTCCCAAGAAAGTTTGCAGACACTAGACGAAAAGCATTCCAAGCTTGTTTCCCATCACCCTGCAGCAAGTTGTTGAACTGGTCATCTCAATGCAGACGGAATGTTTGGGTAAACTATTCTCAACTTCTTTTGCTTTGTTATTCCACCGGAAAGAGGAGGAACCAAGCAAAAGTAACAGTCTTTTATGTGGTTGCTTGGCTCTCTCCACACCATGGGGACTGCAAAAGGCATTGCATTTAACGGATTTTGCCATTTAGCCACTGTGAAAGCTGTGTTGTACATGTAGCACAGCATATATGCGGGGTCCAAGGCTTGTCTTGGTCACCAACCTTGCATCCGAAGTAAAGATGATAAGCCTTCTTCACTTGAGAAGTGATACTTTTCTTCTGGTTGGCAAATGTCACTTCCCCACAAATACAACAGAAATTGTCCATGCTATTAACACACTTTTGAGGCATTACTGTTCTGTATTGTGCCTAAATGGATAAAATAATAACAGTCTTATGGAACAGTAGCTTAAACTGTCTCGCACAAAATCTGAAATATTTTCAGTGTTCAACCATTCCGACAGGGCTTTCTATAGCGCACTGCTGATGTCAGCTTACTTCAGCAGCCACTTGGCAGTAGTATTGCATTGCATCAGAGAATGATGCAATCAACTCTGCATGATGTGTCATGATGGTATTATGCAATGTGATGCATTATTACATCATTCTAGGCTGATTTAGGATGTTGTTGCAGTCCTACTGGATAAATTTACACGGTAAAACATATAAAATGAATTACATGAAATATCTTCAAAACAAGAGCTAATAAAAAAAGTTCAGGGCTATATTTATGTTCAACACACCAAGATACTACACATTAGGGCATTTTGAAGTCAGTAAGGATCTCACTGTTCACCAGTGTTATTGCTGGGAGGATGTGAAATTATGTCTGAAAGAACTTGACCCACAGAAGGTGTCCTGTAAATTGTAAGTCACTTACTTGGGCACATGAGGAAGTCATTGGTCAATAGATTTATAATCTCCAGAAAGCTCAAATTTTCCCCTTTTAGTTTTTTTTTTTTTTTTTTTTTTTTTTTTTTTTTTTTTTTTTTTTTTTTTTTTTTTTTTTTTTTTTTTTTTTTTTTTTTTTTTTTTTTTTTTTTTTTTTTTTTTTTTTTTACTGATTCTTCTAGTTTGACCTTGTTCTCACTTACTATACTTAGAAATGGCCTAGACTTGGTTGTTAGGTATTTCTTTGTTCTTTCTTGCCAGGTGGGAATTTTATATCTTAAAAATACTGCGAAGTACTGGAGAAGTTTTCATATAGAAACTGAAATCAGTGATGTTGTACAAGCAAATGACAGGCTGACTTATTAATTAACTGATGTTGAGACAAAACCTCAATGTAGACTGACAGTTCCTGGGAATAACTGATAAACGTTCTAAAGGCCAGTAGGCCTGACTTGTACACCCCAGATAACCACTTAGGAATTTCCTGTTTCTGTGCTCCCTGCTTGCTTTAAGGTAGAAATGTGTCCCTGCTGAGCGATAAATACTCTGTAACCTAACTGCTCTGGACAGACTTTGGAGCTTGGAGCGAGATCTCCTCTGGGCCTGCCTGAGTAAATAAAGACCTTCCCTTCTCCTCTCGGAGTGCTGCCTGGTTCCCTAACCATAATTCTGCCATAACAATGTGACAGACTTACAGTTCTCTAATCTTACACAAGTTTCTTTTATACATCATTAAAATCCACAGAGTTAGTCATGTTGCCTTTTTCTCAGGTTACCTCCCTGCAGACTCTGAGAACGACCGTCAGGGACACTCGTGACCTCAGGAGGCTCCTCTCTCCTGGGCCCGTGGGGATCCCCACACCAGGAGCCCTCCACAGAGTGGGGAGGGGAGATGCTAACCAGCTCCCTGGGGTCCATCACTCAAGGGGGAAGGAGAAGCGCCTCCTGGGGTCCATCACTCAGGGGGGAAGGAGAAGCGCCTCCTCAGATTAAGGCACCAGGTGCAACTCACTCTCTTTAGCTCACAGGAGGCTTCGCCTCGGGGTCCTAGTGCTTGTTCCTGCTGCTGAAACTGCTCCCAGATTTTCCTGGTGTTGCGCCAAATCAACGGAGGTGGCCTCTGGAAGAAGAAACAGAGCGGAGGGAGATTCACTTAAAAGAGGGAGAAGGGACAGAAACCTGCTGGAGTGACCTGCCTTAGCGACCCCATTACAGCAGCTTCCGGCTCACTGGGCTCATGAAATGGACTGACTTTTGTTGTAATTGTGTCAATATTGCTTCATTGGCTGTAAAAAACTTTAGTCATGTAAGATGTTAACAGAGTGGAAATGGTGGGAGATAAACAAGAACTCTACTATTGGGGTGTGGGAAAATCATGATGTAATTTTACCATGTTTTCTATGCAAAAATGTGTCACGACTTTTTTGATACCCAAAAGTTCTACAAATTTTCTGTAAATCTAACAGTATTTTTTAACTTTTTTTAAAAAATGCACTCGATACTTAATAGGTTGTAGAAGGAAAGAATTATCCAATTTTTCCAAGTTTTGTTACCCAGGAACTGGAGAGAGGGATGATGGGAGAAAGATGGAAACCTCACACACAGGGCAGGGCTTCTAAGTCTCCACTCCTCTGAGCCCTGGTGTTCTGACTCCTCACAGAGCATCTCAGCCCACGGCCCCCCCAACTACTCCCCCCCTCCCCGGCCATACCCGCCCTCCAGGACAACCAACCGCCCAACTCAGACACCACCCTGAACTGGCAGCTCAACCAGAATCCAGAGTGGTGCGCAGCGCCCCCATGTAACTGCAGGGCTGAGCACAGAAGACCTGAGCTGCCCTTTCTCCTGTTCAGCCAGGCCCTTCCTGGGGCTTCCTGGGCTCCTAGCACGAGGACAGGGACACCCTGAGCACAAGGGGACTCCCAAGTCCTGTGTCAGGTTAAGGGTTCTCAAAGTTCCCCCTCAGTGAGTGACTTTGAACTCAGGACAGAACCAGGTCCCTAGGTCATAACAGCTGTCCCAGATTCTGGGCAAATATATTTGGGGCAATATACAAGTTCCCTCAGTCTCTAGAGATGGAAACTTGGTCTCCAGAGTCCTTGTAATTTTTTTCTGCTTCTGCTTCTGAGGATGAAAGCACCTGCTCCTGGGACTCAGCCTTAAATTCTCCATCTATAGGATATAGGATAATGGGAAAGGACTAAGAGAACCCTCAGGACAGGGCTAGATAGGGGAGGTAGAGAGATGGGGAGGCCCCTGGGAAAGTGAGCAGATGGAAATGGGAATTTGACTCTTTGGGGACCAAAAGGAGTGGAAGGGGAAGAACCAGAGAGGATGGGAGTAGGGAAGGGTCAGCATGGGGGACACTGTGAGAGAGAATGTGTCTACAGACATGTGTGGATGACACGGGGCTCTGGGGGGCTAGGAAAGTCTCTGTTTCACCTGGTGGCATTGCAGATGGGTTGGCACTATGACTGACCAGGAAACGACTTATTCTGAGGCCTTTCTCTGTCCTTGCAGGGCTGGCGTAACTCAACACTCACACTCACATGCTGATGAAGAAGAGAGATGCTAGGGGAGAAGTAGTTAAGGGGAAACCCACTTCCTGAGCCAATTCCCCAATGCTGGGGTGTCAGGGAGATTCAGGAAGTCAAGAGGAGGGCAGAGCAAGGCCTGTGCCGCCCCAGAGGACGAGCCCTGAGGGCTGATTCTGGGGCTCCAGGGCCCCCCTCCCTGCAGGTGGTCAGAGTCAGCCCCGCTCACAGCCCCAGGCTGCTGGACAGCCCCGCTGTGCCTGTGACCCTGCAGACACTACTCTGGATATAGTGTGAAAAATAAAAGCACAGCAATGTAAATGGAATTCTAAATAAATTTTTAAATGGCCTTTATTTTGAAGGACACTTCAGGGGACATAGAATTCTCGTCTGACAGCTCGTTTCTATCAGGACCTTGACTGTGTCACTCAGCTGCTTCTGGCCTCCACTGTTTCTTGTGAGAAAACAGCCACAGATCACTTTATCACCTTAACTTTTTACTGGCTTGTACCAAATCACTTCATATTCTGCACCTAAAACAAAGATCCGGCATCTCGCACATTCTCTGAGGGGGCGCAGGAGGGGCCTCACTCAGGGGCTCCAGCTCCGGGTCCCATGAGGCTGCGATGTTGCCGGATCTGAGCGGCCGTGATCGGCGTGGAAGGACCCGCCTCAGAGCTCGTTCTTGTGGCTCCTGGAGAAAAACCCTCAGTTCCTTGTCCTTTGGGCGCCCCCTTAGCTGAGTGTCCACAGTGTGCAGGAGTCACCCCAGAGAGGGACCAGGAGGGGAGCCCAGGCGGGAAGTCTCGGTCCTTGTAAGCCCAACTCTGTGACAAGCACTTTATTCTGCTTTATTCTCTCCATGAGGAAGAGCCAGCAGGTCCAGACACACTCACTGGGGGGGAACTGTCTCCCCCCTGTGTATCAGAGAATCTGTGGAAAATCAAAAACCGTCACAGGTCACCTTATGGACACTAATTATCTCCATTCCTCCCTCAAAACAAACTCCCTCCCACTCAAGGCCCCTAAAAGTCTCTCCCATCACAGAGTCAGCGTGACGTCAGCATCTCATCATGCGAGTCAGGAACATGCAGAGGAGGAGCCTTGAAAGTATCTGTGCAGTGAAGCCCTCTGGGCTCAGCTCCTTGTGGGCTGAGAGCTGTGCCATGAAGGGACAGTTTCCTGCCCCACAACCCCTCGATGTGGATACAATGAGGACACACAGGGAAACCTGTAGACACATGCTTTAATGTATTTTTAAAAGGAACTTTATTGAGATATAATGTGGGTCTGCTAAACTTAAGCAGCCTGTTTGACCATCAATTGTTATCTACAGTTCTGCATTCCTATAAGGTCAGAGCTGCCCAATTAATTAAGTCATAGCAAAACCTTACAAGGTGCCTTTCAATATCAACCAGAAACAGAAACTAGATCACTTAGAAAGGTTATTCACCTTGAGGTATGACCAGGAAAGCCCGGGGGGCTATCGACAGGTGCATAAAGCGAACTCCTGATTTATGCATCATGAGGTATGACCAGGAACGCCTGGGGGGCTGAGGACTGGTGCATAACAAGGGACCCCAGAAGCTGATCAGTAGAAAGTGTTGTTGATAAGATTAGAACCATACCAGAGGGTTTGGGGTATAATCTCAATTACAACATTTGGTGGCCAAACAGATAAGTATCATCCAGTCAGCAGACTCATGTCCCCAGAAGCCCCTAATGACAAAACCACATTCTTTAGTTTTACCCATGTTTTTCTCCTTGTCATCCTGACCTCTGTAACTGATGTTGTGTAATAATACTGAAAATAAAAAGGCCAGGATCTCGCTCATTGAGCAGCATCCTGTATTCCTTAGACTGCTCCACGACTCCCATGTCATCTGTGTGGTGTTGCTCCCGACGCAACAATGTAAGTTATTGTGACCGGGCTGAGTCAAAGTCTGGTAAAAAAATGTGGTGCCCCCTACAGGGGTTTACTGTTAAAGGTAAATTGCAGCCAGGTAATCTGAAACCCCAGGTAAGCCCAGGTAAACCATGCAGTAAAGAGCAAGTTTACCTTTTGGGCGGGGTCTGTAAGGAAATATTTAAAAGGGGGACTCAGGAAGAAGAAGGGGAGACGCCATTAGGTAGAACTAGAAGAAACACAGTCACCATTATGCAGAACTAAAAGGAACAGTCGTTATGAGGAGGAAAGAATCAGGAGTCAGTAGCACACCACGACGTGGGAATGAAGATTCAGGGCCAGGGACTTTGGAGGCTTTGCAAGTAGCCGAGTGATGGAAACTGCTCCCAGTTTTGTCTTTGTTGCAGCCGAAGGAAGAAGGAAGAGGCCCAAAGCAGGCACCTTCCAAAATATGTGAGTGCAGTCTGATGGGCCGTCTGGCCGCTGTAGTTCCTGTTTGCAATGCAGTTTTAGGAGCATTTCCAGTTGCGTCCTGTGTCATCCTCGTGAGTTGGAACCTGACCTACAGTCTGATTGGTGTGTGTGTTGGAAAGAAGATGCCATGGCGGGGAGACTCCATCAACACAAGAAAGATGACGCCATTTTGGAATCGTGGCCTATTGTCTGGAAAAAGAGCTTTACACCAGCAGTGGTGGGAAGACGCCACCTTTGTTACTTTTCTGGGACTTAAAGACTGGACATTGTTTTAAGAAAGGTAAACGGCCATATGTTAATTTTAGTAACTTTTGTTTTCCTATGCTGATTTTAGTAATTCTTTGTTTTTCCTTGTTTGTTAAATAAATCCCAATGTTGTTGTTCCCTAAACCTGAGTATTCTTACAAATGTGCATGCGGGTGCAGAACCAATATAGTAACCGGTAAGCAATTGGGGCACTGCCTTTGCCTAAATTTCAAAAAGCCTCATTTATCCGCTATCATTATTGCCATCAAGTGGTTTGTAGAAGGTGTACCCTTCATGTCCCTTTGGTAAGTACAGGGCAAGGCAACCATCCCATAATCTAACTTTAGAACATTTTCATCACCCACAAAACCCTTGCTTTCTTGGTCCTGGGCCCATGGGTAACACGCCCACTGTCCCCTCCCAGCCCTGGGCAGCCAGGAGCCCCCTTTCTGCCTTTGGGGACAGAACCTGTGGACCTATTTTTAAACACCCTCCAGGTGACTCTGAGGGCACAGACCTGCGGTTGCACATTTGGGGTCTGTTTGCGCAATACATGCTGACACCCGCTCCATGCTCCACTGGGTGCCAGAGTCACAGAGAACCATGTGACCCCACCCTGGAGGACCTGCAGCCTGGAGTGTGTGAGGAGAGAAGGACTGCAGTAGCCTGCCTCAGAGGGGGCCAAGGGCTTGGAATGGCAGGGTGGGGGGGTCCTTCCTCAGGAGAAAGTAGACATGGAGCTGGGTCTTGAAAGCCAGATGTGGGTGCAGGAACAGAAGTGGCTCACAGTTGCTCACAGAAGGCCGACTATGTGACTTCAGCAGGTACTTTCCGTGTGTGACCTTGGAGATTCCTCACCACCACTCTGAATTGTGTAGTGATATCGTCATTACACCCCTCCCCCACTCCCCTTTAGAAACAAGGAAATGGAGACTGGGGGATTATGTTAGTGCCCAGGTCTGAACCCCAGCCACCTGGCTCATGTCTGTGCCTCATGCCCAACACCATCCTGGGGACCTATAAGGCAGTGACCCTGGAGCTGTCACCACCTCTCCAGATGCCACACTCTTCTTGGATGGATTCTGACGAAGACAAAGGGCAGTAGTAAATCATCATGTATCAATAGCCACCCTCTATGTACATGGACTGAACTGACAGATAAAAAAGTCATAGAGTGGCTGGTTGGACCAAAAAACAAAACCCAACTTTCTGATGTCTCCAGGAGACCCATCAGAGCTACAAAAATAAGTGAACACAGGCTCAAAGAATTGGCTGGAAAAAATACAAGAACATAGGGCAACCCAAATTATGCTGGGGCTGCAATATGAGATAAAACAAACTCCCAGCTTAACAAAGGTAACAAGAGACAGGGACGAACATGATATAATGATTAAGGAATCTCATATCAGGAAAACATAACCCTCATCAGTATATACACACCCAAACAAAGGAGCATCAAAATACAAAAGGCAACTATTAACAAATTTGAAAATAGATACTGATAGCAAAACAACAGTGGTAAAAGACTTCAAAACCCCACTTTCATCAATGGACACATCCACCTCACAGAAAGTCAACAAGGAAACTTTCCCCTTAAATGAGGAATTTGACCACATAGACTGAATAGACAGTTATTGGACACTACAGCTAAAAAAGCGGAGTACACATTCTTCTCAAGTGCACATGGACTAGTCTCCAGAATAGAACAAATGTTGAGTCACAAAACAAGTATCAATAAATTCATGGAGATTGAAATCATGTAAGTATCTGTCCAGTCACTATGATATCAAACTGTAAATCAACCATAAAAGGGAATCAGGAATGTGGAGACTGAATAACACACTACTGAATGATTATTGGGTTAAGGAGGAAATCGAAGAAGAAATTTAAAATACTTTGAGATGAATGACAACAAGGACACACTCTACCTGTGGGAAACAGCATAAGCAGTTCTAAAAGGGGAGTATATAGCAATACAGGGACCAAGGGACCAAGAAAGAGCTCAAATAAATACTCTGACCTTATACCTAAAGGAATTAAAAAAAAAAGAACACATGAAACCAAAAGTCAGAAGAAGAAAGAAGATAATAAAATTAAAGTAGTGATAAATGAAACAAATCAAACAGTCCAAAAGATCAATGAAATCAAAAGCTGATTTTGGAACTAAATGAAAGGACACAAACTTCTTCCTAGACTTATAAGGAAAAAAAGAAGAAGAAAAACTCTAATGAATAGAATCAGAATGAAAGAGAAGTTACAATAGACACTTCAGGAATACAGAGAATCATAAGACTAAATATCTATATGTCAGTAAGTTGGATAACCTGAATAACCTAGAAGTAGACAAATCCTTTGAAGTATACATCCTTGTGAGACTGAATCAGGAAGAAATAGAAAACTTGAACACACTAATAACAAGCAAGGATATTGAAACACTAATCAAACCCCAAGAAAACAAAGCCCAGGAAAAGACATTTTAACTAGTGAGTTCTACCAAATCTTCAAAGATAAACTAATACCTATCCTTTGCAACTCTTCAAAAAAAAAAAAACAGTGGAAGAGAGAATGCTTCCAACCATATTCCATGGGGTTAATATTCTCTTGATACCACAAGCAAAGAACATCACAAAAAAAAGAAAGCTACAGACCAATATCCCTGATGAACATAGATGCAAAAATCCTCAACAAAATCTTAGCAAACCAAGTTCAATAATACATTAAAAGTATCACACATCATGATTGAGTGGGATTTATCTCGGGTATTGAACTTGTGCTGCAGTGGCTGCTGATAGCTTCATAGGCTGAGAGTTAGACCCTTGCGCCACCAGGGAGGCCCTCATTTTTTGCTTTTGACTTCATGTGTATCAGAAACACTTGTCAGTCTTTCATTCTTTCCACCATATTTATTGGGTATCAACTATGTGCTAGGTGCTACATAAAAAATAGTTTCCCTGTCTTCAAAGAGTTTGCTTTCTGGCAGGAGACAGTGAATAATAAAGACAAGAAACCCACCCTACCCCCACCTATAGAGGGGCTGAGAGGAGGCACAGGCAGGGAGCACGTCAAGGAGCAGGGGAGGGTATGGGGGCAGCTATGTCCATCAAGGGGGTCAGTGTAGATGGTGGGATGGGAGCAGAGCCCTGGGGAGGGGATGTTGGTTCAACATTTTAAAAAAATCAATGACATTTCCATACATACCAGTAAGAATGTCTATTATCAAAAAGCCAAGAAAGAACTGTTGGTGAGAATTAGGGGCTAAGGACCCTTGTGGACTATTGGTGGGAATGTAACTGGTGCAGGAATTT